>JAVCKZ010048238.1:0-18604 GCA_034780755.1 Lepetodrilus elevatus
AACGTTAAACGCCATGTCGCCTGCCACCCGGCATGGCGTCGGCAATGAAACGATTGTTCCGTGCAAGGCCTCAATTCTTGGGATGTAAAAACACAACTAGCGAAGAGCATTTTATTTTGAAAATTTACTTTGATAAATTGAAAGATGTCTTTAATAAAAGAAAAATCTGATGGTGGATAAGATCCCTTAAGATATGAATTTCAGTGGATTTCAGGCAATGTAGTGAAGACTAGGGATGGGTGGGGTGAATCTATTTAATTTAAACAGCTGTACATCCTTAATTTACATCTTTAATTTACATCCTTAATTTACATCCTTAATTTATATCCTTGACAAGTGGTGACCATATTTGAATTGAAAATGTTTGAAAATCAACTACTGGTAACAGTATTATTAGATTGGTTTACTAATTACCGTAGGTTACATATGGTTGCGTATTACGAATTGTGCATTCTAATTGTTGTCATACATGTTTACGAATCAATGTTTTTTTTTCTTTTTATAGTTGCGGCGAGTAAGGGGAGGTACCAGTAACTCTAATCGAGTGGGAAGCCGTCAGCAATTCGTAATGCACAACAAGGCTCCGCTGTGGAATGAAAACAGCCAGGTATATCAGCTAGACTTCGGAGGGAGGGTCACACAAGAATCCGCCAAGAACTTCCAAATAGAATTTCGTGGAAAACAGGTAATTGCTACACAAGATTAACCCTCTCCCTGCTGAAGGCAACCGTCCATGCCCTAATGAGCAGTGCTTTTGCCTGATCCAGCAGGGAGAGGGTTAAATTTATGTATTTGATTTTTTATTGACTCAAATTAAACAGAATTAGACGATAATGAAACAGTCCTTTCCATGAAATTGATATATTTTTGGTACGGTATATTATGGATACCAATGCAAATTGGAAAGATGCACACCTTAAATGCAGGGCTAGGTGATTATTGTAGCAAAACAACAATGACGCGAGGTTTTTCTGATTGGACATCATTCAGTGATGCAGGTCTAGATTTTGTAATACGGTGCTCCCTTGATATAACGCCTTTCAACTTCAGCGTTATATCGAGGGAGCACTGTATATATAAACTGACTAATTTTTCATTACAATGTTATTGAAGGACTCCAAAACATTTTCCTTTGAATATCACTATTACCGTATATATTTTTTATGGTGTTATTGCATTTATTTAATAGAATACGGTAATTGGATTTGGAGTTTGTTCTTTGATGATGGTGGTCCACTATAGTATCTATCCTTTAAAAACATGCTCATAGCAATCTGTGTTATAGAGACTGGTATTGACTATATAGAAGAAAGATTGAGATGAGATATGTTTTCAGTGTAGATCTAAAAATGGAGTTCTAAATTAATTCCGACTCTTCAACTGTCAGTGTTAATAATTTTCTTACATATATATTTGGTTCCAGTAAGACCGAGTACGACATGATACATTACGATGGTGTCCATCATCTACTTCTAAGGCTTTTTAATCCACTTTCTATCCTTTGAAGCTGCAAAATAGTTGCAATACAATACCTTTTATGAAAGATGTGGTTTTTTCCTGAAATATGTCAGATGAGAGGGACATCTGGGAGTTTCTACGGCTTTAGTTGTAGTGTTTTCTTGTGAATTTATCAGGTTGCCTGAAATTTATTCTCCTTTGTGTCCAGGTCATTGTATAGGTAATGGCAGGGGTTTAAGGTCTTCTGAGTACACGTAGACCCACATGATTCGGATTCAGACTCATTGTATAGGTAATGGCAGGGGTTTAAGGTCTTCTGAGTACATGTAGACCCACATGATTCGGATTCAGACTCATTGTATAGGTAATGGCAGGTCTTCTGAGTACATGTAGACCCACAGGATTCGGATTCAGACTCATTGTATAGGTAATGGCAGGAGTTTAAGGTCTTCTGAGTACATGTAGACTCACATGATTCGGGATTCAGGCTTTATGATTGGACAAGATCCGACAAATCACGTACATTTAACTTAATATTTTCCAAAATGAAAGTAAAGCAACTCTTAGCAATCTAAATGCGACACATTTGCACCATATATTATTGAACCATCAACTAATTTGTATTATTTTTGTTATCGTTTCAGGTAATGCAGTTCGGGAGGATAGACAGCAATGCATATACTCTGGACTTTCAGTATCCATTCACAGCTTTACAAGCGTTCGCTGTCGCGCTGGCGAACGTCACGCAGCGGTTAAAGTAGCCCGACCCGTCGCGTGACCTTGCCTTGTCAGTGATGTTATTGTCGGACAGTCTGTGATTTTTTGTTACTCGATCTCAGTACAATTTCTCTAATTTTTATTTTCGGGCGGGGAGTGTTGCTTAGGTTGAAAGAAGTGATGTAAAAATGGTATGTTGTGAATGGATGTGAATATTATATGTCAAAGACGGCGAAGAAGAAGAGAAGCCACTGAACAAGAGGAAGTAGAGAAAAGAGAAGAAAAAGTTAATATATGATAACATGTCTTTTTGGTACTGTCTGTGTTTTCTCTCAGAATCTTGAGTTTCTCCTTCGACAATAGGATGGTGGAGCAGTATATATGGTAACAGGGGATGAAGCCAATCAGGGATAGTCTTAGGGTCATGTTACTGCATTAGGGGAATAGTACAAATATATTATGGCGATTATTGACATATTTTTCTTTAAATAATTGTAACGATATATTTTAGTAGTAATATCTCGTCGCAAATGGGTGAAAGATTCCCGCAGCGACGTTAAACTCCATATTCACTCACTAGTACGGTAGTATTATCAATAAGCTCTCAATACAGACCTGACTAAATATACATTTTATTAAAACGACTATGAAAGATTAGTTTGTTTTATTATGACACTGCCATTTTTATGACTATCAATTTCAAAGTTTAGATCCACACGTTATTTATTACGGAAACTGGCAGATTTATGTGCCTAGTATCGCAGGAAGTTATAGAATTGCGATCCATATGATATTGTATCGAGGAGTTCATATGTATTGTATTACATGGTTCGTTTATCATTGTACAGTTAGTTTTACAGACGATCCATTGGTCGTATTAGGGTTCCAGGGGTTATTCCAATATTTACATTTATTCAGACAAAGCCATTGGCTGGTCTTGTCTCATGTGACCTGTCTCACCAAGTGATCTAAACTGTTTGTTGTTCAAGTTTTCATTCAGATCTAAATGTAACTTGTGGCTTCAGTGAATTATTTGGCTGTTTCAGCACCTTCAGCAAAATCTGACTTTTTTTTCTGACTTTAATAAATTCAGTAATAAAGTGTACTAGAAATTTTTGATAGAAAAAGAAAATCAAATTATATGCAGTCGGGACTCTGAGTATGACCCAAACTTTTTTATGGTGTAAAATATCTCAACCTGGTTACGTACCAGTGAATGAATTTATTGAAAATAAATGTATATTTCATGTCTCGAAAGATCAAAGAAAAATATCATTTTGATTTTTCTTTTTCTAAGTACCAGTGCATTCCATTTTCAATACATTTATGTAATGAATCATTCCAGCTAGGGTAAGATTTACAGCATCATCAAACCTACATCAATAATGGATTGTTCTGACTATCATTTATTTATCTATTATCAATCTATTTATCTAGCGCTATTATCCATGTATGAACATGCTCTAAGCTCAAATTAATGAATATCAATAACATCCACAGCTCGAGATTCCTCTAGCCTTCCCTGCAGACCATGAGAGACTTTTTATATGGGTATGGTCAGCGAAGGCGAGATGAATTTCGAGTTATCACAATTGATGATGAAATCCCCAATTCTAAAAGAATCGTGAACAAAATGAATGACATTCTTAGATTATGACGTCAGGTTAACAAATCGCCATGCTGGATGAATCATAAAGTTGCGATACATACGGCAATTCCAATTGTTTCTAGTAAAGCGCAGATTAATTTATTATGAGGGCGAACATATAATTTATGTTTCCCTACGCAATGTGCAATACCTCCTCGTCTCATTTAATCCAAATTTATATCTGAATGTCCCTCTTTGCCATTCGTTTCCAAGCTATGTATTTCATCATGTTATTATTATTATTATTATTATGTGTGTAGATTATTATACATATATTTAAAAGACCTATGCAATTTTTTTCAACAATTGTGCGAATGTTACATTCCGTTTCATGTACATTCGTGTGCATCGTCATTCCATGTTTTCGACCATCTGTACAGAGTCAGCATCAAACAAACATATGCCTTTGCATTTTTTTTTCTGAATGTTTCAAAACCTGTTTTCTTGTATTGTGCTGTAGCAAAGTGTTTTGAACTTTACGTACTTGCCAGTGTGTGTGAAAAAAGGTGATTTAGAGAGAGAGAGGAAGGTCGAATGTGTCATGTCAATTATTTTTATGGTATCCATTTATTTTTTGTTTGTTTCCATAGTATATCCACCTGTGTATTCCTTCTTGTAAATCAAAATTAGAGACATAATTTTACAATTGTTATTCAGGTTTTTGAATTACATTCCTGCTCGAGTGAAATGTATCGGTTTATATTCTGCATTTATTTTTGTTAACAGATGATCTAATGTCTCATTTTCATTTATAATGTAGCGCCTCGAGCATTGTTATAACGATGGGTCAGGTGCATTATGAATATGCATATTATTATTGTTTATTTGCATATACAAAATCCGGGATATAAATTTATCTATTCCACTTATTTATAGCTAAAATACATAATTCAAGTAACTACGGTAACCTTGAAATTGAAGTCAAGTTAAATAAATCGACTAATAAGTTTTCTGTTTTTGTATCATCTGTACGTCGAGGTGTAAATGAAGGAATTAAGAATAAATATATTACAAGTGAGAGTCCCGTTCCACAGAACAATTGTAGCGCTACGAGTCACAACTTTTATATGCTAACATAGAATTATGACTCAACTGTCGAACAGGAGCCTGAGTTATATTTCTGCAAGTTTTCAAACTTGAATTGATGGAATGTTATTACAAGTTTTCAAACTTGAAATGACGGAACGTTATTACAAGTTTTCAAACTTGAATTGACGGAACGTTATTACAAGTTTTCAAACTTGAATTGATGGAACGTTATTACAAGTTTTCAAACTTGAATTGACGGAACGTTATTACAAGTTTTCAAACTTGAAATGACGGAACGTTATTACAAGTTTTCAAACTTGAATTGATGGAACGTTATTACAGTTCTTGCATTACAATTTTGCCATAATATTGAAGCCAAGTATTTTACATACAAATGTAAATCATTTTCAATATTATCTTGCTGTATTTTCTGGATATTTAGTACCCACTTCCTGATGCCCACCAGAGGGCCCCTACCTAACGAGGACCGCACAAACAACGTATGTACTACTGGTACATATTCAATATTGTTTACCTCAATATATGTTTTGTTATATTTTCCCCAACTAGTGAAAAATAAGGATATTTGCATGATGTTAAATGGTGCAAGAGATCAATCAAGTTTGAAATTATTCTGCTATTTTATGTAAGTAAAGGTGCTGATCAAGTAGATCTATATGCTAATTTAGTAATTGTTTTCAAGTAGTAGTAGTGTATTTTTTACAATTGATTTTTTTTTTTAATGTACAAGGTTAACATTTAGTGTAGTAATTGACTGAAGAGGTCACAGTTTGTTTAAAGATACAGTAGCACTTTTTAAGAACGATTGTAAATTCAAATAAATATCTGCTGGATTAGACACTGCTCTGTTGGGCATCTCCAGTTGCCTTCAGCATGGAGAGGGTTAGAGTTCTATTCATGAAAATTATGCTACTGTAACTTTAATGGTTTATCAATAATTTTAGTTTTAAAAAAAGTGAAGTTTCCGGTTATATCTGGCTAGTCTTGTGCATGGTGTTATGAAATGTCATGTGATCTGGATTGAGACGATAATCTTGTATGAAAGTAATTTTTATTTACATAAAAATGTGATTGCATTTATGAGCTAGGTTATTTACACCAGTTGCTTTCCATGTACAATAGTTATTTTGATGAAGATCGACATCGTAGAATGCCATTTTTTTTTTTTTTGGTCATTGAAATTGTCACATGATGAAATCTACGTTGACATTCCATTTCTCAAGACAATATGACAAGTCAAGGCTTTGCGAGATGGAAGAATTTAGATGGCTATTTGTTTTTTATATTTTCTTCACTTATAAAAAAACACAACAATCACTTATTACGGAGTAGAATATTAGGATCATGTAGTTCAACTTTTCTTTGAGTGCCAAACATTTTGATGATTTGTGGAATAAACCTTGTCCAAGAATATTAACAAATGTTTTTTTGTTGTTCATTTTCATACCCAATTGTTTGTCAATTACACCCACACACACATAGACATTGCTCGTTTGTTCCCATGGGAAGTATAACAAATGGAGGCATAACCAAGTTTCAAGAAAAGAGTTGTTGGAGCTACTGAATATGGGCGTCTATTCAATTTCACAGTTTTTCAATATGTTGATGATGAGAGCTCTCCCCATTACCAAATAATCCCTTTTTTTTAAAAAAGATTTAAAAAAAAAGATTATTTCACTCGCAACATCTGACCCAGACATTACAAAACTTTCTGAGTATGGTTTCATGCTCAAGCTCAGATTTTATATGGAGATTTGTGAACAAGACTTAGAGTTAAGTATGAATTCATACTCAGAAATGTTTCGTAATCTCATGGCCAGTAGCGCTAAATGTTGCAGTACAGATGTGAGCACCTGTACACCTGTGGCTGGTACTGACCGACGGAAGATAATAACTGCATTGCCACAGTACAGACAATGCATGCCACAGTACAAACAATGCATCCTTTGGTAGAATCTCTGCAAATATTTATCTTGCACTAGAACCAACTTTGTATACAGAGAACACATTGTAATCTACGACAAAAATTTGGAATCGAACTTGAAACCTTTAGATCAAAGAACACAGACATATTTGACATATATTTTCTTTATACAAAATACAATATTCACAATATTTTAGCACTGAACAAACTTCTGAGGCCGACGGTTTCGTGAGCTGGCAGAAAGTCAAGTCTTGTGAAGTGTGTCAGAAACAAAACAAATTTTCAGCTTAGCACTTTTCAGGCTGGCTGTATAATGCCCAGGAAGCTGAGACAGTCATGTCAGTGCACACAGATCCATTCACCAGGGCAAATTGATGTCCAGTCACTGAGCTGCAGCATATTCGAAAAACGTCCATTTTATTTTTCAGAAACAAAAGCTGTGCCTAAGAATATCTTGTCAATGGGGACAAGTCGGTGGAATCCCCGAAATGAAAGCTTCCAATGTTAGATCATTTAACCTCCAGTCATGATCTTATTATCTGGGTGGGTTTCAGTAGAGAAATTGTCTGACACTTATGAAGCAGCATGTTAGAAAACCGTGACTTGGCACAGCCACACAGCAATGTTCAAATTTAAAGGGTGTCATTTCAAAATCTGCAATGTTAAAGGTATCTGTGTGACTCTCTGCAAATTACAAATTTGATCTCCATTAACATTGGGCCTATGGAGAATGACCCCCTTATTATTTTCTAAATTTAGAACACTGCACAGTGTCTGTATTTTGCATGAGTTCCAATATTGGATCATTTTAACCCCCAACGAGCCAGGCTTCTATTACTTGGGTTTCAACAGAGAAATTGTCTGAAACTGGATACGTTTAGGTTTATTCCCAGGTGTAGGACTGGAGCTACTGCCACTAGGCTTGACCGAGAGCTTGGACGGTCCATCCTCTTTTGACTGAGATTTTACGAGTGCTTTGATAGGTTTCACTGACAATGAGCTCGGATTCTGCGGGGGTTTCACTTTGGAGTCAGTTGTGTTTGATTTTGTCTCGTGGGGTTTGTCGAATGATGTTGCATCATTTGTGGACTCGTCGAGGATGAGGATGAGGTCGTCAGTGTCGGCCTCCATTGGCTGATTCTCAGATTGGTGACCCTGTAAATAAAATTACGTAGATTTTCAAATCTTCCAAGTTTAACGCATAGAAAATTATTTCTGACATTGTAATTTTAATTACTGTAAATCATGAAATTAATGCGAGCAGAATATTAATGTGAAAACCCCGACCGATGTATTGTTGCATTTAATTGATGCGCATTAAAGGTAGTAACTGAAATAAGTTACAGAAACGAAAATGCAGTTTCTACTTGAAAACCCTAAATGCAGAATTTAAGGCACACATGTTACATTGTTGTAAAGTATGAAAAACAATTGATCAAAGAAAGATCGTACCGATTCCTTGGGATTGATGACGGGGACTTTCGGACTGACAATGGGAACTTTCAGATTGACGACTGGAGCTTTTGGACTGACTATGGGAACATCCTCCTTTGCATCTTTCTTTGGCGGTGGTGACGACAATGTGATCACATCCATCGCAGGAATATTCAGACTGGCGACAGGAACTGTCTCCTCTGTCACTTTTGTCTCCTCTTTTACTTTTGTCCCTTCTGTCCCTTCTGTCGCTTTTGTCCCTTCTGTCGCTTTCTTTGGCGACGGTGGGGACAACTTGGTATTGGTACTGTTCGCACTTGACACATTGTCTGTGGTCTTGGTCACATCTTTCTCTGCACGAGTGGCTGGTTCTTTCTCTGTGTTAGTGGCTGGTTCTTTCTCTGTTCGAGTGTACGGCTCTCCAATCTCGCCCGCGTCAAATGTTATCAGCGTACAGAATCCGTCGGTGGAAGACACGACCACTATCCTTCCATCGCTAGCCCTGAAAACAATGTCAGGATTGCTAAATTGTTATAAATGTCATCAGAATCAAAGAACATTGCCATAAACTGCATGTTTTGTCATACATAGGAATCTAAACTCAGATGGCCCCATGCACATGTCGTCATGTGATCAGACAGGTGGCACCACTTGTGCCTAAAATCAGCATGGATATATCATCATGGATTCCTTGCATACGATTGAAGCGTATAATGAAAAATAACATAAAAAATAGCAATATAGAATAAAACCACACCATAAATATTCAATTTAACCAATTTTAGTACATGTATAATAATATGAACATGTTCGAAAGTCTACAGTGAGTCAGCTATTGTTTTACGTCACAGTTGAAAGTACATACCATGTGATGTCTGTCATCTGCAGATAATGTGTGTTGCTGATGTAGGCGAAGGGTTTTGTCTGTTGGGTGTCATACAGCAACACAGCATCTTCAGTGACGACCGCGAACACTACACGGTACGGGAGACTGCATAGAAACAGTTTCATATAAACTGTGGTAGAACCACATGCATTATCATCATCTGGTGGAACCAAGGTGTTATCATTTTCTGGATGGTGAATACCATTCTTTAAATTAATATTATTACTTTTGTTTCAAATAAAACGATTCCTTAAATTAATTATTATTATTTGTTTTATTTTCAAATAATAGTTACTCACCAAAATAATGTGGAATACTTTTCCCATTCATTCTCATTATTATTTTCTTTATCTGTAAACAACAGTAAACACAATATTTAGAATGATCTGTAAGCTAAAAATATTTTACAACTGCAGCTGTCATAAATTAATAAATCTATCGAGGACAAAACATATGAATATTAGGTAAGTATTTCAGGTAAATTAAACTGGAGACAATAAGTTTCCAAAGATTCTTTAGCCAACTTTCACAAGCAATTGCTATGATTACGACTTTCGATTTACCAGCAAATAAGAATGGGAACGACGGCGTAGAGGAAATCGTATTTTTTTTTTAATAAATTGCCTCCAATGTATTTTCTACTGCCAGCCCCTTACCTAACAGTATTAATGATCCAAGATCACACACAAAAAAAGGAGAAAAGTCCGTACAAAATCACACCATAATCATAATCATAGCGGGGATATTTCACCCATATGTTACGACTACAATGTTATATTACAATATAATCACTACATCACAACCAAGATAAGCTAATATTTCTTGCCATTAGTGTTCTTGTTGTTTTTCCGAAGTTTGAAGAGTTGTGGACATGCGCGGACTGCGATTGTTGGCTTCTGTGGACTGGGCAGGAACAGCGCGGGTCTGGACACAATCAAGGGGAGATAATTCATGGTTATATATATATATTTTAAATAGCATTATGTTTCTCGAGGAAAATAGATGACTCATTACAGATACAAGGAACAGATTATAATAAACAGCAGTGTATTGAGAGATAACTGTTTTACAGACCAAAGAGTGTGAGTGATTGAATATGGAGTTTAACGTCGCTGCAGGAATCTTTCACCCATTTGCGACGATATAAATTGCGAAGAAGGAACTCCATAAAACTGAAATCTTATTTTCAATAAGAAACACTCTGCCTATCCTCTAACAAAACTAAAATGAAAATAAAATGAAAAAAAAATGAAAAAGAATATAAAATTCTTATCCAAAACTGTTCGTTTGGTATTGTCACTCCGAGGCCTACCCAGACAAAAACACATTACAAGGTAATCCGTACTTTGAGAGGCAGTTCCTGGTGAAGATAAACGTGGCGTTGGTGACCTTGTCGCCCTGTTCCACACAGCCGGCCGGTGTGATGAGAAACTGTCCGTCCGGGGAGAATGTCAGACGTCGGAAGAACGACCCCATCGTGTCGTCGTGGTACATCCGGAACGGCTTCTGCTTCACTTCAGGGTCGGGATTCGCGGACGGAAGAGTCATCTTGGACACGTTGTGGATGCAGTTCTTGTTTGCTATGTTGAATACACGACACGATCTGTAGAATGTAATAATATGTCTTAAATCTGAGGCACTTGCATTGTGAAAAAAATAAATGTAATATTTGCAAGACGTTTTGTTAATTATAGAACTTTCCCCCCAAACAAGCTAAGATTCAGTAATCTGCCACATTGATGTGTTTGGATGTCACTGACCAGGATACATTGTGTCTCTGACTGGGGTCAGTTGTGCCACTCACCGGTCTGTACTGAGGGTTGCTGCAAACTCGTTGAGGGGATCTAATGCAACACCTTGCACAAAACTCTTGTGCTCGTTAAATAGTGCCAGTTTTGTTTCTACAAATGAAAAAAAAATTAAAAGAAATAATTCATAATTAAGCTTTCTTTAGCATCATGTTTAATAAACACAATTTAAAAATAATAATAAATAAATAAAAAATTATTATTATGTAGCGAGAGTGAGTTATCATTTTACGTTGCAGTGGGAATCTTTCACCACTATGCGATATGCAGTGAGAGAACCAACCTTTCGTAATTTAAAAATAAATAAATTGGTGTTAAGAGTCGCTTTCAATAGTTTCGCTAAAATTAGTGCTGAACATAGCAGTAAACTTACGAGGACCGGCTGGTAATGACAAACCAAGGATGATTACTGCATCGCCACTCTACAGACAGGATCATGGTATGCATCATTCTCACGTCAGAAAAACAAACCTTTGACTGTATCCCACAGTATCGCACTGTTGTCGACGGATCCCGAGATGAGGTGTCGTCCATCCGCTGACCAGCACAGGTCGTACACATCCTCCAGGTGACCTCTGTGGAAAACACACCACATTTACTATCCAACCACCAGTCGGCCAACCAAGGGAGATAACTTAAATCTGGACATGGTATGTTTTTACAAAGCTCTCTTCTGCTAAGAGACCACAGCACTCTCTTTACAGACGAATAGCTATCGGCAAAGAGATCACTATGGTCTCTTAATGGATAAGAGGACTTTGTGAAAGGATACGCGGGGTTGTACTGGATTTACTGTGTTGCGTCTCACCTCAGGGTTGTTGACGAGATCCAGCTTTCCTTGTTATCTTCGTCTTCTTCGCCGAAAATGTTGTTTGCAGGAGTGGGAGTGTCGCTTAGTCGCCAGAACAGAATCACGTTATCTGAAAAACATGTGTATTGATAATCAGGTTTAAAAATGGATAACTTCTCCTCGTTAAAAATACACCAATTTTAAAACAAACCAATAGTTGAATTCAATAACATTGTATTCATTTTTAATTGGAGTAGCTTTCAAGATTATTTCACTTGTATCACGACTTAAATTCCATAACTAAAAGGTCAAGAAATCTTATGAGTAGTATTGTATCAGTATTGAGCAATGGCTCTAGGCAAGTGAAAACTGTGTGAATATTGTCACCAACGCTAGAGTGTTCTCGGAATTGTATAGTGATGGAATGCATCTGTCTAGCAATAATAGTCACCTGTCTACCAGAGCAATTGTTATTAATGTTGCTGTGAAGATTTTTTATGTATACTTTGTCATTTTATTTACATAGAACTATAAACATTAGCAGATAAAATATGATAATACTATAGAATGATGAAGATGCATACCATCTCCTGCAGATGCCAGTATATCACCTGAAACAAATAACATTAAACACTATCATAAAAGATGGAGAGACAATCACATTGTCCATGGTGAAGACGCAAACGTAGATTGATTTTGATTGATTTAATGCTTTATGTTGATGCAGGAATATTTCACACTTATGAATAATCAATAAATACAAGTTGAGTGAATGGATGGACACTTGCTTGCTACTATAATGGTGAGATCTTTACTGTTTACTTTTCATTTAATTAATAAATAACATGTAAGAGTCTACAACAACTTGTTCTGTCATTGAGTAAGGAATCTCAGATGGCCCCATGCATATGTCGTCATTTCATCAGACAGGTGGCACCACATGTGCCTAAAAATAGCATGGATATATCATCATGGATTCCCGACTGCAGAATGTGTTGCCACGGTATGCAAAGGGAGTTAACTCACCATCTGGCGAGAATCTGCACACATTGACAGAGCGCGTGTGACGGCGGAGATTGGATAAGAATTCTACAGTGGGTTTTCCCTCAGAGTCCACTTTCACCTGCCAGATCTGAAACAAAATGTATTGGAAACATAAAATTATAATTAAAGGAGATTTTAATTTAGTTGTATGAAAACCTCACTATCAAATACATTACTGAAGGAAAGAAAATAATTAGATTAAAAATACAAAATTACCATTTTGGCAATTAGAACTCAACTTACATGCCCGAATAATGACATATAAATAATAAAACAGGAAATTTCTACTAGCTATTGGATACTTTTAACATTAGGAGAAATGGATCGGGCTGCCGGGCAAGTGGGAACGTCTAACCATGTGGCAGTATATTATATTTCTATTTTGGATATATTCATCGAGTGGTTCATGTGACAATTGATCCATCAATACCTGGGTTCAATATACGTACAATCACATATGTGAATGCACGTTAATATTTAGCTCTAATTTGGTCCAAAATGATCACCCATAGCTGTGATTTTATGCCTTTAAAACTTATTTTAGTACTATTCCTCATCAGTGATAACAAAAAGCCTAAGAAATCCTATGCTAAATTTCCACTAGTCCTCTTGATACCTAATACAGTGGGAATGTAAGTGAACCATAGATGCGATAAAACCAGTGCCAAAATGAACAGTTGACAGCCCAGTATCAGCCCTGGCTACCTACACGGATAAGCTTGTCGACAGATGCACTGGCCAGCCTCTGGATGGGTCTGTTTCCTGGCTGGAAGTCCACACTGTAGACCGGCTCCTTCCCATGCCAGGAAATCTCTGGTGTGACAACCTTCATCTGAAACAGGTGCACAGATCAGCAACCAAATATTATACCGATCCGTCTAATTTAGTTTAAAAGTACTGAAAAACAGTAAGTAAATGTCACTGGTGAGTAATAATTATGTGAATACTAAGTTCCACGACACTTCAAGTTATTCCACATCATATGCAGAAGATGGATAAACTCATACACTTACATTTGTCATTGATTGATCAGTGTTGATAACAATTTATGAACAACGATCGATACATAAAATGAGAAATAATTCATAAAATGGAATTTTACAGATGGTATATTTATTATTGTTGTATGTCAATTGAAGTTTCACACTTATACAAGCACATAGATAATTTCAGTAAAGCAAGAGACGTATTGAAGAAATGGATCCGAAGAAAGATTATTTTTTTTTACGACCCCTCACACGAAAACAGAGGCCCTATCATAAATGTTCATCCAATATTGATAGAAACCGACAGATCACCGCGATCTAGCCTCGCAACTACTCATCCATATGTCCCCATCTGTATCCTAATTGTTCACAGTGCATAAATAGTATTTAGTCCAATAAATTATTCTTAGAAAGTTACCTTTTCTGATACCTAAATTTGTTTTTGTTTTTATTTGGCGCCAAGAATATCCCAGCATGCATATAATATACAAAATCACGATGTTAAATTATAAAAACGAATTCAGACGTCATAACATTAGTTCTGTGTCCCATAAACATAAAATAGGATGGACTATACTTTTAAAAGCACTAAATGATTTATATATCTAATTCAACCAATATTCTCATCTTGTTAATCCATTATCTGGATTTTTCACTACCTGTACTATTCTCATTTATTTCGATTTTTATTTTGGCCACAATTTGTATTCAAAATGGCGACTGATAGGCGGAAGTTTTGAAATGCATTTTTACAAAACATGATTTTCTACCCGCATTAGTCTAGGATGTATTTGTCATCGTATTTCCATTATGTACATGCATTTACACATTGATGTTGCACCTGCTTGAGACAAATAAAATGAATTAAATAAATTATTGTTTAGAAACGAGGAATGTAACTTGATAAAAACTGAGAAATCTATCAAACTAAAAAACTGCTAAATCTGGTGTATCTTACATAATTATTAATGTTATTAATACAAGCTGAATGTTTAAGTCAGTATGTCTGCAGACTAATTGTTTAGTTGATATAATGCAGTCGGTCGCGACACAACAAAAGTTGAAACGTGTAGTGTCTTACGGAACATTCTAGCTGCAGTAGTCATCAGCAGCTTATCATGGCTGTCATCACACTGGTAGTCTGACTACAATGATAACATGAAAAAGTTAACAGAGACATGGCAGCAACAGAAAGCCTTCACGGCGGGTACGCGGAAAACGGTACAACAACCAGTGAGCAACAGTGGTGCTGGAAGCAGAAAGAGACTTGGAAGGATTCCCATCCAATTTGGATCCAGCCATCAAATACATGTAGTCGGTGGGGCAAATGTTCCCCCCAAGAGGTTTGTTTATGTGTAAAACCTGAACATGTGATCTGGTGATACTTAAATTATAAACGATGAACATATAGCATTGTACTATCTAATCCAGTAGGCATATTTAAAGCATAAAACACATATGCACCTATGATTGTGTTACTTTACTTTTGTTTTGATTACCATCACAAATGCTATTTATTTTGAAATTTACCAAATTATTTATCCAGTAAATGGTAATCTAAGTCATAAGACTATCTCATCTGCTCGGTTCTATCTGCTCATGTATTGTGAAATGTAAATTATGACAGGAATATTGGTAATTTTACGATATTAATGGAAATGTAATGCATCACTTACCATTATTAATATGCTTGCAAATGCAATTTAATTGTCAAATTTTTCACTGAGCAATTTGTTTTCTGCAGTTCCAATGATGAAGGCAGACCAAGCAATGAAAGTGTTCAAAGTGAAGTCTTCTCCGACATCACTGATTCACTCAGCTCGTCATTCGCTCTGGATTTGGACCCGGACTACATGACCGCAATAAATGACCTAGAGGCAGAATTCCAACAACAGGGGAAAAAAACTACGGCACCAATTTGTAGCACTCCACTGAATAAACAAATCAGGGGTGTCAACGTACCAGCTGTAGTACCAGAGAAACAAGCTTCTCAGAAAAAGAAAAAAGAAAAATCAGTTTTATCTATTTTCACTTCAGACATAGTATCCAAAACAGGACAGCATCAAAGGGGAACAACTCCTACTACAGATGAACCTACAACATCAGAGTTTCACCGTAGTTGTAGGTCAACTAAAGGGACACCATCCACTCCGGGTGTTAAATACGCCGGGAAGAGGACGAGGTCAAAGACGTCAAAATGTGTCAGTCAGCATAAAAGTAAAACCTCCCAAAGTAGCCTTGATGATATGTTGACACCCACGCAAAGTCCGGCGGATAAGAAGGTCTGTTCCGGTGTCGGGAAAGTTGCAGAGAATGGCATGGTATTGAGAGGTCCGGTGCAGAGTTTATTTGCCGATGTCGGCTCTCAGAACAACACCCCAACAACTAATAATGCCGCAATAGCTCTTTGTCCCAACTCGATGAGTCCACAACTGGACTCGAACCAACCCAGTAGACCTCATATTAAGGCCGTGAATCAAAATTCTGCTGAATTGGTTGTAAGGAAGAACAGCACCAAGGGAGATAATCCAAATGGTCATCATACCAAGGGAGATAACCAAATTGGCCATAATTCCAAGGGAGATAACCAAATCGGCCATCGCAAAGTTGAATCTGAATGTAGTCTATTAGACCAAGATCGAAAGCAGAAGTCTGTGATACCAAACAAAAGTACGAAAGCTTCCAGCAAAACTAATTGTACATTGCAACCCGATAAACTTGAGTCGATTAAAACTAAGAACTTGCCAGATGACTGTGATAAAGCAAGAGGTGATGGGAAACATGTTTCTGAGAACACAACAGCTTCCAAAGTAACAAGCGCAGGTGCTGTCAATGACATTGGTAAACGTGGCAGGGAAAAGAATACTTATGTATCTGCAGTCAGTAATCAAGGTAATATAAAATCTCCAATGAAACAGGGCAATGCAAGTAACCGTCACCAAAGGAGCAACACAATGCTGCATGAAGAAAACGCCAGTCTTCCTGATGGTACATCAACTACCATGCCGAGTACTGAGCAGAATATATCAGGTACTTTAAACCTTGTAGCTACAGTATGTACATATAGTCCGTGATATGTAAAACATGTCTTTTTCTTAACAATGATTAACATCATGCGATTGTGTTTTCTTTTTCTTTGCTGTACAATCTTGCTAATTATTGCAAATTTATCTTGTTATACTGTAAATTGACAACCCTCTATAAGCAGATAAGAGTGAAATAATCTTGAAATTGGCTCTATTCTAAACTGAATGTAAATTATTATTAACAATAACAATCCCACATCTGTTGTTACAGTTGATGCGAGCCAGCTGCAGCTGTCGTCGTGGGGACTGCCAGATACAGTGTTGAAGCAGTACCACAGTATGGGTGTCCGCCAGATGTTCCCATGGCAGGCCCAGTGTCTATGTACCGGGAACGTTCTCAGTGAGTAGTCATCTTGAGGTTACAAAACATTTTAAAAATAGGATTTCATACTCGACTCAAATTTTAAATGGGGATTTATGAACCAATTTTTGTTTAGAATGACATCGTACTCAAATGTTTTTCATAACCTTGGGGGCCAGATTAATAAAATACCATTGATATTCTGCACATTAACAAGGAATATGAATGGTATAGAGTCTATATGCTGCTGTACCAACATGACATTTATTGTTCAACTTGACTGGTAGTTATCTCCCCTGATCTGGTCACCAGATGGCGGTAACCTGGTGTACTCGGCGCCGACCAGTGCGGGGAAGACGTTGGTGGCGGAGCTGCTGCTGTTAAAGCGAGTGCTGGAGACCAAGAGGAAGGCGCTGTTCATTCTGCCGTTTGTGTCTGTCACCAGGGAGAAGATGTTTACACTGCAGGTACTCGGATCTGAGTCTTCTGTGTACTTGGGTCTGATTCTTCTGTGTACTCAGATCTGAGTCTTCTGTGTACTCAGATCTGAGTCTTCTGTGTACTCGGATCTGAGTCTTCTATGTACTCGGATATGAGTCTTCTGTGTACTCGGATCTGAGTCTCATGTGTACTTGGATCTGAGTCTCCTGTGTACTTGGATCTGAGTCTTCTGTATAATTGATCCTGTGTAGCACACAGTATTCTATTCCACTTTGCTATACATGTGGTGTGCACAATTAGGCTTGGCTAGTGGGTGAATGGGTGCCATACCTGAGAGTATATAGGATTTAAATCCTGCCTCACGTCTAAAAGTGACATACAGGCTGAAAATCGTGTTGTATTACTGTATGCAACTGGCTTAGTTCAAAAATTATTTTATTTGCCTAGTAGGAAATGGGTACCTCTGAAACGACAGCTTGGACTTTATATTCTTAAGATCGTAATCAAACATTTCCCATTTCTGTGACTAGCAACTGTACCAGGACGCTGGGATTCGAGTGAGCGGCTTCATGGGCAGCTACAGCCCGCCGGGGGGTTTCAACAGCGTGGACGTCGCCATCTGCACCATCGAGAAGGGAAACAGTCTGGTCAACAGGCTGATGGAGGAGAACAAACTGGACACACTGGGTGAGAACGAGACGAACAAATCCGCACGTACAGCCTCCAGGGTGTCGTTTCTCCAAGCTACTACCAGACCATAAGGACTCGTAGCCAACTCTACATGGGGATATTGCACTTACAAGAGCGCTATGGTCTCGTAGTGGATATGAGAGCTTCGAGAAATGATGCCCTGTTTCATATTGTGCTCAATATTGGCAAAGCGTTCTCTGCAAGCACAAAAGAGTATTATCAACCAGTGTTCGAAATAAAGAAAATAATGAGGGGGTCATTCTCCATAGGCCCAATGTTAAAGGTGGTAAAATCTGTAAATTTCAGGGGGTCACACAGATACCTTTAACATTGCAGATTTT
>JAVCKZ010048249.1:0-18603 GCA_034780755.1 Lepetodrilus elevatus
CTTGTAAGTCCTCCAAAAGTAAGGAGGTCATCCGGGCACAGCTCATGGGACTTTAGGGGGACCGGGGACAATTTAGGGGGACAATGACCTCCGGGCATGCGCTATTTCGATCACTGTAAACCATCTGTGATATTATGCCTTTAGACTATTATATATATATCGATATATGTGTAGATCATACTATATCCCTTAATAAAGTGTAACGAGCTATCTTTGCGAAGCATTCCTTGTTTGAGCAAGTCAAACAAAATATTATGATGGCCGACTCTTACTTTCGTGTTCCAAATTCTTCATCTAACTCATCCTGTTGGGCCCGAGCCTGAGCTAAAATTTTCTTGGATAGTTGGGAATCAACAAACTGAAAGTGAAAGTATACACATGATAAAATAAATAAGATATGATTACTAACTTTAGCAAAGTCACTTGGGTATAGAAGTCAGTGTTCGAACTAATACTAATAGGGGGTCCGGGGTTCATTTGAAAATCTGCAATGTTAACAGTATCTGTGTGACCCCCTGAATATTACAGATTTTACCACCATTAATATTGGGCCTATATGGAGAATGCCCCCCTTATTATTTTCTATATTTCGAACACCGGAAGTTAACTACCGTATATCATGGCTCATACTGGGCTATAAGCCCAACCTCCATTTTGAGTAAATGAGTTCCGTGGGCCTATTCTGTGGTATAAGCTAAGACCCATATTACCAACGATTGAATTAGTTGGGACCCCTGAGCTTAAAAAAATAATTAAAAAACCCATCAAAAGTACTTTTCTGGAGATAACACATTTAGCACTTATTCTAAGATTGCTATCTTCCCATTTATCACTTTTTATATTCTCAATGGAATGAGGTTCATTTAAAAAACATTTGAAAAACCAGAGTTGTCAAATTACGTCTGGTTGCGACTAGCTCGAGAATCCTCTAGCTGTAACTGGCCATATGTGACTTTTTATATATGTAACAGCTAGAGTGCAAGCAGTCATAAGATCTAATATATCTGCTACTCTGCCAGGAGTAGGAAGAAACAAACATTATTTAAACGAAAAAGCGCACGAAATCGACTCGCTCACCAGATAGTAATGTGTTCTTGGACGATTTGTTAGTATTTGAATCTAGAGTGCAGGTAATCTTTGAATCTAGAGTGCAGGTAATCTTTGAATCTAGAGTGCAAGTAGTATTTGAATCTAGAGTGCAGGTAATCTTTGAATCTAGAGTCCAGGTAATCTTTGAATCTAGAGTGCAGGTAGTATTTGAATCTAGAGTGCAGGTAATCTTTGAATCTAGAGTGCAGGTAATCTTTGAATCTAGAGTTCAGGTAGTATTTGAATCTAGAGTCCAGGTAATCGTTGAATCTAGAGTGCAGGTAGTATTTGAATCTAGAGTGCAGGTAATCTTTGAATCTAGAGTCAATGTACTCTTTGTGATCTGAATGCATATAGCATCCAGGCTGTCTTTATTTATCGTTACCCCGTTACGGTCCATCAGCTGCATACAACATAACATTTGTAACGCGTGTATGATGTTCTCCAATGACTATGGAAGAAGAACAAAACTACATAGAACATTAATTTTTAAATATGTCATCAGAGTGTACAAATTGTCATGACAATAATCCTGAAACTTTACGACTAACATAGGCATGAAGACACATGGGGTCAAAAAATAGGTAATTCACAGTATCACTCTCGAAACAGATTTTCAAGAACATACTTTAAGGTCAATGAAAAGTCATTTAACACGTGATTAGTACCGAGTATGGTCAATGGACGCCAGAACTCGGCGCCGAACAGATGACGTTGTGGATAAGTAACTGTCATTTCTCGTTGATACATTGTTCCGGGGTTGACGGTTGACTGGTGGTACTGGTCGTCTCCTGATCTATCGGTCAAGGTGACCACACACATTCTTGTCATTGTTTTATGGGGTTTATGTCAGTAAAACATGATGGCCATTGTAGAAACATTAAATTTTGTGTTGTTGAGAATGTTCTGTTTTGGAGCGTCAACGTCACTCCACGGGATACCATGTTAATGCTAATGTAATCGTTTGGACACTGTCTGTCGACTGATATGAGGCCCCAGTGCCGTCCCCGCCGTTTGCGTCGCGATGACGAAGTGGTTTCTTAAATGAATAACCCGGATGTAATGCTTTTCAGTGGACGTTGTCAACCGCGTTCTTGCAATTCTAGACCTGCCTGATGTCTGCCCTGTCTGCTGTAATCATTTCATCAACCTTGGAATACAAATGCGGGTGCATCGGAATGTTTTTGCAATGGCGGCCTGTGTGGCTCCATAATGGACCATACCAACAATATACAAAAGTCTTGCACCAGAATTTCGTTCTACGGGGTCATGATCAGACGTCATTTTGACACAATACAGTTTTTCATGAAAATATTCACTTCACCCCTCTGTTTTTCACCCAATACATTTAGTTGTATGCGTACGACATATGTCTGTACCATTTCATACCTATTTTCAAAGTAATGGAACAAAATAGAGCTTTTTACTTTTTACTTGGTTTACTTTCTTTTGGACGTTAGTTTATATAAAACACATTAATATGTCCATCCATTATCTTGACTACTTGTTTTAGATTATGTATTTGTATGTATACATACATATATATATATATGGCTCGTATGTCACTGCTAGTGGTGAAAGAGAAATAAAATTGAATTGAATTGAATTGCATTCCCGAATCTGGCAGTGATATTATAACACCTCTTAATTGGAAAAGCCAAGTGTACCGTTTCTGGCAGTTTATTTCTCCCACTTACCAATTGGTGTTCTATCGCAACATGTAAGCATTAATACAAGCTGGTATAACAGTTATAGTATAGATTGTAATATTCATTTAGTATTTATCATTTACTTATGGAAAAAAATAGTATGCATTAGCTAGTTTAAGTAGCAGATGTGTTTGGTCATTATGCATTACACTCATCATTATAGTTTATGTACATTTTAATAGATTAATTATACACTATTGATGACAATACAATGTTGTCAAATATCTATTAATATCTGCTAAATAAGTGTATGCAGTAATCATGTTCTTATTTGACAACTTTGAACAATATTTATATGGGAAGAAAATATGTTCTATGGCTGAAAATGTTACTTTATCAGAGGAAGACCTATATACAAACAGCAAGGTCACAGAAATATGCCTATATGCATAATGTCAGGACATACTAGTACATACAGTTGTGTGAATCATCAATAGGTAAATAGCCTAAATTGGTTACGCCAGTTCTCCCATTTCTGGAAGCGGATTATAACATCTCTCCGCTTACGTCATCTGGAGACTGCCCATTTTGGGAACAGTATATCGCATGAAGATTGGTATCAGTATTTAAAAACATTATTAAAGGACGGTGAACAGGACACTACAGCAACAGCAGAGATTATTTCGAGATGTATGTCTGAACATGATGATGAATGTGAAGTGTGTGTGTGTGTGTGTGTGTGTGTGTGTGTGTGTGTGTGTGTCGCTCAATGTCGTGATTGTTGATACCACGTCTTCTTCTGGAGTCCAATCTGTCTTTATCCTATTTTAAAAAGTTAGAAGTAAGTGAATTTTAGATATATAAATGGACACGCTATCTAACGATGCCGACTTGTGCGCGAATGCATGCCATATATTTCAGCTACACCGCCAGCGCACTCGGCGAATTGCACGCCCCTAGATTTGATGGCGGCTAGCCTCTGCCGTCAAGACAAGGTCAAGTTGTACTATGACGGTCAGAGCTTCTCGGCCTAATCATATACTAAGTATAACCTTGCTGATTTATAATGGAGATAATAACCCCGTAAGTCACCCGCTAATATCATGATCCCTCGTGCTTGTTGTTGAAAAATGTTTATTTCAAGTCAAAGGCCACAGGCCCATAGGACATACAATATAAGTAATAAAGTACGAAATAAGAGAGGTACAAACAAACATAGAGACAGACAGATGTAGAGACAGACAGAGAGACAGACAGACATATAGACAAACAGACATATAGACAGACAGACATAGAGACAGACAGACAAACAGAGATACATACAAACATATAGACAAACAGACATATATAGACAGACAGACAAACAGAGAGACATACAAACATAGAGACAGACATAGAGACATAATGAGTGAAGCGCCCTACCAATCCATGACGTTCACCTGTAAATAGTATGCGTATGTATGAAGCCGACTGTAAAAGACTCAACCATCACTGTGGTATAACAATATGGGCATCCTTTCACGAACTCTCTTATCCATTAACAAGGAACTAAAAACAGCAGTATTTTTATATATTTCTGGGAAGATAATAATATAATCTATTTTTAGAGACCATGAACGTTTGAAAGAAACTACTTTTAAATCATTATGGTCTTGCCCTTTAAGAGACCATAACGCCATCTTTGCCGATAGCTAATACACTGAGCAATGATAGTTCTACGTCATCTTAGCGTAGGAGTGCTTTGTTAAAGGATGCCAATACTGAGAGAGATCCACCAACTAGAACCTGCTCAAAGGAATGCAATACCCATGGTAAGGACATTCAGTATGCCTTGTCGTCTCAATGGATAATATGCAGCCCTAGCTGCCATTTCCAACCCTATGTTACCATCCATGTGACCACCTAATCCTACCGGGTACCCATTCCATGTTTGGTGAACAGAGGTGAAAGGTAACACCAAAAGTATGTTATAGCTAGTAGGCTAGCATTCACGTTTAGTCTGCATCTGCCGGTGGAGCAGAAATAAAGTATATAATATCTCATAGGTGCTCGCGGTCACCCATCAACGAACCAGTCGAGACCGATTGTGCTTAACTTGAACCTGACCGGTCTCAATGCAACGCACGAGATCACATGATACCAGGTCATTTCAATTAAAAAACAAGTCATTACAGAAATCCGACAGTTGCTAGACACCACAAACACAGTTTATTTGTTAAGTTACAACTTCTCTCGTTTCAACGTTCTACATCAACAACGACGCTAATAAATAGCTTTGTGAAGTTCATTCGGATAGTTTTACGCTGAAGAGGCTAATCCAGCATTGAAATGTGTCGTGTATCGAAAGACTCATTAATAGAAACATGTCTAGTGGGTAAATAGCAACAAATAAAAAGCTTAGAACACGTATACGTATATGAATGTGACAAGCATAAAATCGTCTATGTAAACACACATTCATCAAAGGAATTAAATAGATGGATGCGTGGACAGTAGAATGACTACTCTGTAGACTGTGAGGACGTAAATATAAATAGATCATTCATGTATTAAAATAGTGGCTGAATGGTGTCTCGTCCTCTACTTAATAAATTATTTAAAATATAAATTAAAACATCATTGTCTATGTATATACAACTATATTAGATATACTGCGAAGTTTCGTCAGCAACTATACCGACATCTTCAGACAGCTAATAACTGTAAATTCGTCAAATTATTTTACTAATGTTAAGTAGGCATAATACCCAGTGTTTTGAGAATGGGTGTGTCTATCTTAAAATCAAGCTTGAAAGCTAGTAGACTCTCACTAATTAGCCCACGGCATGGAGTAGGCCTACCGTAGTCACCTATTTGCCGTCAGTATCTTTATTTGTTCCATTATGCAACACTGTTTAATGTTCCACAATATGATCATAGCGCCACGAAAGTCGTAACTTATTATGTTAAAAACATAATATCACAGATGTGTATTGTTGTTTCGGACTAGTTCTTATAGCTACAACTGCAAAATGCATTCACTTTACATACATCACATTATATTTATACTTTCAAAAACCTTTCCACCGCTGTTTAGTAGACACATATCTAGTGCAACCCCCTGTAGTCTACTGATAGACAACCTGAATATGGTCGTATTATTATTTACTTTGTTATGTCAATGCAAGGGGACATAAATCAGTGGTACGACTTAAACATAAAATACGCACAGGCAACGTTTTCACGCAAATCCTTCATAGTTTGCGTCAAAGACAAGATAAATATCGGAACGTTCCCTATATTCATATAAAACATTACTATGTTGATAACTATTGAGTACTGGAGACTAGGTACATCTGTAAGGTAGATAAATCAAGCGTAATTAGTCTCACGTCGAAATTTGTTTATCCATTATACATGTACATGCATATCAACTGTCATAGTATGCCTTTAACGTGGAAAGAGCATCTTTGCAAGAGGTCAACTGTCACTAATCAGATTGAATATTCTGATACATCGACGACACCCTTGCCAGTATGCCTGCTTACCATCCGTCAAATCATGTGACGGATCACAATGGTATGTAGACATAACGGCCGAGCTTTCAGACTGTTTGCACCAAACATATAAAATAGCAAGCACACAATAGTTTCAGTTATACTTATTTTATGAAGAGGTGCGACTTATTTGTGTGTGTATGTGTGTGTGTGTCTGTCTGTATGTGTGTGTGTGTATGTGTGTGTGTGTGTGTGTGTGTGTGTGTCTCTGTGTGTGTCTGTGTGTGTGTGTGTGTGTGTGTGTGCGTGTGTGTGTGTGTGTGTGTGTGTGTTTGTGTGTGTGTGAAGAAATGCATGTATTCTACATGTTCCATCTTTCGGACATCCATAATATAACATAATAAATAACATATTATTTACTCAAAATAATTGGTGATAGCTACTAGTATATAAACATATTTTGTATTAAGGTGCAAAAATCCTGAATTTTGTATTTTGGCTTTGGTAATTACATACAATATGAAATTGAAGTGTTTTTATTTTTTTAAATTTATTTTATTCCATAAAGTATTTATCGAGATAATCTATTAAATAGGGGTGTGAATGCAGTTCATGCCAAACTATTATAACAACAAAACATCAAAGATCTTAATTCGTATCTAGCCTGGCAAGGAAGAATGCTCATCCCAGATACCACGACCTCTCGACTTCCTTCTCTAATCCAGATCTCACTGTCTGTATGTATTACTTTAGATCCTACTGTTCACCGAGTCGTGTAGACCGACGTGTGGTCTACCATGATGCATGCTCGTCATCAACTCTTCCTTGGGGATTTCCATCGATTTGTGTTTAACATTTAGTCTCGTAGTGGGAAGTAGTTCGTCCTCTTTCTACTGTGACAATGGTGTCATTCCAATCATCGTATTCCCAAGTCGATCAACGGTGATACCAGACATCACACCGTGACCGCTTTCAGAGGATAAGTCATGATTACCGGCGCGCGTTGATGATCATGATGAAGGATGTGCCGAACTCCTACACGAACACAACCAGATGTATCCTTCCTCTTCTTCCATTTTTGAAATGCTATTATAAATGATGTGCACAATGAAAGATATAGTAGTATCTTCCTACATGAGTACAACCAGGCCCCGAGATTACGAAACTTTTCTGAGTACGTTTGTGTGTTCAGCTCACGTGCTATGCTATAATAAGAAACATTATCCAAAATATGCGTCGATTCTAGCGATTTGATTGGTTGATAGGAGGCCTGTGAAAAGTCGTACACCCCACTTTGCCGACATATAACAGTTATATGACCTCATAGTGGGACATACATGATTGTGACGTCATTACAACCTCCATTGACTTGCACGTTACGAAGACATGTCGGCATGAATATCCAGAGTCCTGTAAGTGTGTACTAGTAGTGTATAACTATATTACGATTTTGGATACATTTGTTGCCAGCGTGATTTGGGGGGTGTACGGGTTTTTATAAGCTGAAATGTATCGTAGACCCCTCGACCTGGCAGTCTCGGGGCCTACGAGAAATTTCACCCAGCGTGATTTGCAATGTGTACGGGTTTTTACAAGCTGAAATGTATCGTAGGCCCCATGTTATTCACAATAGAAATATATTGGGTACAAGTTATGCCACCTTAGGAAGAAAAACGCTCCTGAATATTTACTGAATTATGACGTTTCATGAACAACATTCTGAGTTGAGTATGAAATCGTACTCAGAAAAGTTTAGTAATGTCGGGGCCTTGTCCCGATAACTATAAGCAATAACAGACTAAATTATAAAGCAACAAGGAAAAGAGGACTATATTTCGTGCATTTGGTGTCGATTTCTAGAAACATACTTGAGTTTGGTATTTTGCTCAGTTGAGATTTCTCCCATTTACTCAGTACTGTAACTCGAGTAAAAACTCAAACCCAGCTTGTTTTGCTTGTTACAGCACTGAGTCAATGGCAGAACTCTCAGCTGAGCAAAATCTTAGAGCGTATTCGATTCAACATACAACCTACCCTAGGGTGACGGTGATGAAATTATCCAATAAGGGTACTCGTATCATTATGAGTGTTTGGCCGTTAGCTAATTTCATCACCCTATTGTGAATACGAATACGCTCATTAACTCAAGTTTGTTTCCAGAAATCTGGACCGCGTGTATATATATTATACTTCTTCTTCATGTATTTATATGTTAATTTATTTAATGTGTTCAATGAAAGATATACTAAGCTCATACACAAGCACGATCAAACGTATCCTTATGTTTGTACATCTTAAATTATGGCATGCGTTCAAGGAATGATACTATTCATAAACAAGCACAACCAGATGACATCGTATTTCTAGCCTTCCCTTCCATCTATTCTTCACCTCTCTCTCCCTTCATATCTCTCTCAATATCTGGTATATATATACTGTATATATATCTCTCTCTCACTCTATCTTTCTCTCTCTCTCTCTCTCTCTCTCTCTCTCTCTCTCTCTCTCTCCATGTATCTCTATCATACCATCTTATTAATGTATTGCAATACGAAGTCCATGCAGATGCATTGCAATGCCAATCGCCCCCATTTACGAATATACCAACTGCCCTGCCTCGGCAGCAACGGTTCAACCAAGATGGCCCGCTTCGAATACAACTCGGCATCACGACGCGATGACAGTACAGTGTTCGACATGGCGATAACATGGATATGCCGCTCGTCGTATACAGGATCCGAGATTAGCCGTACGGCCTCAGTAATATCACTACGTAGCCAGTCAATCTGTTGTGACGTTTCCATGACAACTCGGATATAACGAAGCTGGTAATTTATAAGAGCCAAACCAAATATAGGCGATACTATTTGTAGAAAGCCCAATATGACAGAACCGCTTAGGTTAGGGTGTTTTTTTCTCTCTCTGAGTATTGACGATAAAAACACAGTTTCGCAGAATTAACGATGGGTAGAATGCATGTGACAATGTGTAATAAGCTCGGTAGAAATTATCTAGATACATGCCTGGTTATTGAGGGCTATTGAGCTGAAATAAACGTGAATAATTGAAAACATCTGCGTAAAGCCATGATCATGGAACGATATTGTTATCCTTATGCAGCTATAGTTTTGGTTGGGGATATATTATACAATACGAATGCCAGAATTAGTATACAGTGACTAGCATCGGTATGATCATTGCGTGGAGCTTTCAGACATCCCAATAATATATGTATGTATATGTAGTATATACTACTACTACTACTACTACTACTACTACTACTACTACTACTACTACTACTACTACTACTATTATCTTCTACTGCTGTTGCTACTACTCCTACTGTTGTTGCTACCACTACTACTACTTTTACTACTACTACTACTACTACTACTACTACTACTACTACTTCTACTACTACTACTACAACAACTAATACTACTACTACTACTACTACTACTACTACTACTTTTACTACTACTACTACTACTACTACTACTACTAATAATAATAATAATAATAATAATAATAATGCCATCCCCCTATACGGCATGCTCAAAACATTACATTATTATTCCCGGTCAAGTCAATTGATGGGTGTGCACTCAATGTTCCTTCTCCATTCCTTGTGGAGTATAAAAAAGCCCATGCTGCCGTATCCAGTCATAGATTACCATTCATATGACCATTTCATCCTACATGGTACCCATTTATTGCTGGATGAGCATTAGTAGTACTACACCAACCACTACACTCCCTACTACTACTACTACTACTATCACTAATACTACTACTACTATTATCACTAATATTACTACTACTACTACCACCACCACCACCACCACTACTACTACTACTATTACTACTATTACTACTACTATTACTACTACTATTACTATTATTACTACTACTACTACTATTATTATTATACTACTAATACTACTACCATTAATAATAATAATAATGTTAATAAAAATAATATTGATGATAGTAATAACACTACTACTACTACAACTACCACTACTAAATACATAATACTACTATTAATGATACTACTAATAATAATTATACTAGGCCTAATACTATTACTGTTAATAATAATAACGATACTACTACTACTACTACTACTACTACTACTACTATTTATACTACTACTACTACTACTACTACTACTACAACTACTACACTACTATTATTACCACTACTACCGCCACAACTACCACGTACATTACTATTACTAATTACTGCCACCACTATTATTACTCCTACTCCCACCAACCCCATTACCACAACCATTGTGCCTCGTATATTACCCCCCTTTGAAACCGTTAGGTAGAGAGACTACTCATCTTGTATAACACAAAGCAACACCGGACTAACGACGGTCAAGCTTAATTATGGGCGCCACTAATGCACGGTATATATTGCGGCATTATATGGAGAACTAACTTCCATGTCTTCGCAAGATCTAGTAATTGACCTGTGATGTCCCTGGCAAGTCCTCTGACGACATAGCGATGACGTCATGGCGATGACGTCCGGGTACTCAAAAGTCAACCCTTTTCTTTTAACTCTTTCACTCACCGTCATGTTTGTCTTTGCCTTCAATTGACGTTTCAGGTAATAGTGGTTGGACGTCATCACAATCTAGCTCCGCATTATCGATTCTGAGAAGCGATCAAAGATGCCAATATGTGGTGTAACCTAGCTGTCGTTTAGTCTCAAAGCAGAATGGAAGGTATGACCACAATACGTGTTGTCGTCAATGATCCGACAGGCGACACATATTGTGTGACACCTGTCAGAAGGAAGTGTCACTCATGATTGTTATCACGTATTAGCACCGACTGTGTGTTTTGTTTTTGTTTTGTTTGTGTTTCAATTGGTAAGACAGGTATTGGTATTGGAGGGACACTATCTATATATTGAGACCTTGCATGTGACGTCAATCAATACGTCACATAGCATTGCGGGTGGCAAGACAATGGGATTTTCCGCCGTTGCTCACGTCATCACATTGTTTTCTGCCACCCAAACCGGTTTTTGCCACCCGACGATTGTTCCGTGCAAGGCCTCAAATTGATTGTACTCTTCGGCAACATCATCTGAATCTCTTGCTCATTGCCCCTACCGGATGTCAGAGGATTTCTACGGCAGTGAATGGTGGTAACACCAGCATAGTCACGAACACCCCCCCCCCCCCCCCAGGTACGATCTATGGACGATTCAATGGTAGAAGTATATGCTACACCTGCATTCAGAGGATTTGGTAGAGTGATAGTCTATGCTTTCAGAATATGTCTACGGCGTTTACTGGTGGTAACCATCCACACAACCCCTGGCCTAAGAATGAACAATTGATGATTCCTTGGTAGAATTATATGCTACTTTCTTTTAGAGATTATTTGGTAGACTTACATGTTATGTATGATTTCAGATTATGAATACGGCGTTTACTGATGGTGACACTATAACCATCCACGAACCCCGAAGAATGAACTATAAACGATTCCTTGGTAGAATTAAATGCTAATTTGCCATATGTCCGGCATCGGATGAATGGTCTCGTTTTCACTTACTGTCAACTCGATCATTCTCGTTTCCAATGTCAGATCTGGTCACTAACGAGACAGCACAAAACCAACGGTGTGATTGATGACGTTTACGCTTAGAACACTGCAATCAGATAGGCAGTATGATTGGAACTTAGAATCAATGACCATACAACACGCGGCATATTCCCACTCTAGTATACCATCAGTGGTCACTAGTGTATTTTTATATTGGGAGTACTTTGTTGTATGCAGACACGAATTTGCAAACAATATAGATAAGAAAGCTTTGGATGGTTGTCGTGACGATGGGGAAGCTGTGATTGTGGGAGGAAGTATCTGGATGAATTTATTATCTACGAATAGTGTGTTATAAAATAAATAAGTATACACATAGATAAGCATCTGGGTATCGTTTCTGGAAGCTCTTATGACATTCACTATGCGACTATAGCGCTGTCGTACGTGCACGATCCCCATGTATTAGAGATAGCTACGAGAGTCCTTATAAGTATGGTCCCGTGGTAGATATGAGAGCTTCGAGAAACGGTACCATGAGAACATTAATTGTATCGGTAACTGAGAAATATGTATGTTTGTATTTATTAAGTAAGTTGTCTTATGTTTTAGGAAATTAGTATTTTAATATTTATAAGCAAGCTTGCTTCTACAACAAGATCGTTGCTGTCAGATACATTTACATGTCCATGTATACCGTAGGAAACAAACATCAAGAATGTACATCATAATGGCTACAGAAATAATATAACATGTTTGTTATGATTTCAATAGTATGCTTCTTTGTCTTCCTCACGGACAATAAACTGTTTGACTACATGCGTGTGTGTCCATTATATAGTCATGATAAAGCATGTACATGTACAGCCAATGTATATCTAAAATGATTGTTTTCAAATATTAAAATGAAAAATACTGACATAAAATAAGAGTGTATAACAGTGTATGTAGACTAGTTACGGGGGTAAATACACATGACTAGTTTATGTACTATCGGTTTACTGAATAACATTAAGAACCAATGATTAAGACTTACATTGTGTTAATCGTGAACTATAAGAGTCCGCGTCGCCCTATACTGGTACTACTGGTTCGCTGGATTTAATCAAGAACCAATTTACAATCACATGTATTAACCATTCCATTTTGTTAATCGTTAACTATAGATGTGGACATAGCCCCTATGATCGTACATACTAAAATATAGAGTTGCATACTATTGGTTTACTGAATTAAATTAAGAACGAATTATTATCAATTCCATTGTGTTAATCGTTGACAATACAAGTACGCGTATCCCTCTGCTGGTACATACTAAACGACTATTGATACTAGTATACTAGTGGTTCACGGTGTAGAATAGCGTAGACCATGTCTACATAGTGCTAAATAACGATCTGATAAGTGCGGACAGTGGCCAATAACAGCCGAGTCATTGAGTGCAGTGTTTATGTTTGCAGTTAGGACGACTATAGCAGTACCTGTTATTGCTGTGACAATACCTACATACTACACATACATCTAGACAACGTCACAGCGCTATCTAGCTAGGCCTATATCTATGCTGCAGTAGCTATCTCGTTCGGACGACAATTACAACTCGCCAACGGCGACGTTCCTTTAGTCATTGATCGCGAGCACCATGCCATTAGTATTGCTTTTATAATTCCTCTCACCTGTCTCTTGTAAGCTTGTATGCTGACCTACATGTACACGAACACTGCGCTACGCCAGATTACAGCAGAACCCCTTCGAGAACGGAACAGACGAACGGTTTCCTTCTTTTGGGAAGAAGAGACGTTTCCATCCCTAGCAGACGATTAGAAAACTTACGCAGCAGGTCTGAGAGATTTGAAGGAGTTGTGTAAATTTGTATGAATCTGCATCGATTTGCATGACGCAGTGCGCGAACATGGAGCAGATGGGTAGATGAGCAGACGAGAGTTTAGTTAGCAGACGACAGGTTGTCCTTGGCAGACGTAGACAGCAAGAACTGTGATTTATAACTGACTGGATGAATAACAAGTGTGGTCTGCTGATTCGTAAAGGTAGGTAACTCTTCGTTTTATGATTCGTAAATAATATCCGCAAGTATATTAGCATTTTTGTATGCATTTAGCGGGACAGCTATATTAACACCGTCGTAACTCGAAAGACGGTAAATATAAATTCCGTGTTATATTTAGGTGTACAACAACCTATGTGAGTGCGTATCCTGACGATGTACTATCTCGTCGCCTTGAATGACTCTCGCTTCCGGTCTGGCGCATGTTGGGCTATATTTTAAGGACAGTGACTGTCTGATTAATGTTTCAGCTATCAACAAGTAGTCGTAGTCGTGCTTGAATTCTAAGACAGTAAAACGTGTCACGAGCGAGTGAACTCGACAACATTCGCTCACAATTCCAGATATGTTTACAAGTGCGTGGACATGGTCATAACGAGCATTCCTTTAGCAATGCCTGTCCCTAGGACCACGACACTTAACCGTCGTACAGAGCAATTGTCACATGCTTGCGAGTGAGTGTGCGTGTGCGTGTGTATTTGTATATTATTATTGACCGTTCATAATTGCGTCTCTTACTAGTACGCTAGCCATAGTAGTGCATACGTATTCTGAGAGTATGTCTATAAACCAACGTCCAAAAGAAACTATACCAAGGTTTTGAAAGACTATGGAAGAAGAACAAAACTATATAGAAAAAGTGATTTATATATATTTAATACTAGTGGTGTTTTAGCACGTGTACTGCTTTCGGCCAATAGTTCGTATCTGCTATTCGCTATACTGTCACACAGTATGCATTTACATAGAACACCACTTATCGCAATAAACATTTGGATATCATTCTCAACGCCCCTAGAATTATGCAATAGGACTTACTGCCTGTTGGGTGTATTTGTAACGTGGTTACACACACGCCATAGACGCTTCTTCTAAGGGCATTCGTTCACAATTGGGTAGATTGAAGCATGCCATATGACGATCTATGCGTCCTTTGTCGAGACTACTTCACGAGTTAGGCTCGAACCAGGGAAATGAGGCAGACTGGCTATCTCTAGAGCGCTAGTCTGATGCTAGAATATTCACAACATATTCATTTATTCCTGTGGTTCCTGCGACAAAAACATGAAAATAATGAAATTCGCTTTGCTCATGTCCACACCATGCAAATCAATGCGGACCTATATTTATTATGATACTTATCATAAAAAAAATGTATTCATTCTGAAATGTATAGCTATGAACTATCAATGACAACAAGGTTGCAGGTTCATTAAAAATAGTATAGCCAGTACATTACTATATAAACCTGCATGTACTCAGATGTCATTAAACCAGTGTTGTGAATGTGCACATCTTTCTACTGGCTTGTTTCATTCCTGCAAGACATTATCTTGACTAACTGTGTGTTGCTGCTCTCTGTACGTGTGCGCGCCCACGTGTGTTAAATATGAAGCTTAAATTCGTACGTGCACGTGTTGCTAATCACACTGATCATGAATGCAAGTCTTCTATATTCCTAGCACAGCCATTGAGGCCAACGGTGTTATCGTAAGCTTCATCGAGCGAAGCCAACAGATGCTGTAAGGAGCCAAGCAGAAACTCAAAACTGAGCCCTCACGTTCGCATTGCCAAATCTAATTTCTGTGTTCTTTAATTTGTTTATTCCCAAACTTAAATTTTAATCACAAACAAATGTCAAATGTTCTCTACTCGTGTTAGTAATACAAAACGTTCTGTAGGTAGTCTGGCTATCATTACATAAACAGGTTCACTATAGGATTGAAAAAACGACTCGTATATAGTATAGAAACGATGGTATTACGGTGTTGGTTGGAATTTACACATAATCTGAAATCGGAGTTAGTTATCATAGGTCTGTAGGTCCTGTGCTATATTCACAACTAAGCATTCTACTCGCATGTGTGTATATTCGGAACAGGACATTGCAACCTGGTTACAAACTTAAAATTAATATGTCAAGGTTAGGCAATTACTATGACTACAAGCATTAATTAACATCACTATTTAGAGTACAGTGAACGGCTCATAGCATTCATGACAATACAACCTCGTCGATACTAATATGAAATATATATTAATATGACATGGAACGGAAGAATCGCATGGTGATTGCCGCCTCTTATAAATACGGTGCCGTACAGTTAGTTTGTATCTAGTCCGTCATACATACTAGCACCTACATACTACATTTAGTCCATAGTTTCAGAGACATCAGACATAATTAACTAGATCTAGATATGTAACTGTATATCGGCATTCGTCCATGTGACATACCGACACATATATTATAGTACAACTATGTATAGCTTACATTGCAGATTAAGCTGAATCACACACACATTTATATATAAGTAGGCGTGTCGGAATACTATGACAATATTAATTAACATCGGTCTATATAGACGATATGCTATATATTACGAATAGCTGAATATATATATGTTTCCGACATTTGAGGAACCGCTCTTATCAGGCTATCGATTGATTTGATGTTTTGGCCTCATTCGTGGAGTTCGTTATGCATGGCGTTCGTTACTGCTTAGAACGTTGGTACCAATGCATTGATCTAGATAATTGATAAATCTTCTTGAATATAAACACATGGTATGTGCGGTCGAATGTTGTCGATATGTATGAAGGAATTGTATTATGTTTTAGAAGCCAAAATACGTTGGATTCTGTACGGAAATCGCCCCCATTAGTAACACAATGATTAAAAGAAAAATAAAGTAATAAACAAAACCAGTGTGTTCATTAATTTCAATAAGTGACGCCAACCCAATGAATGTGATGCAATATAATTTCTCAATAGTCAATTTTGAAATATGGTACGAACCACACTGCATGTATTAGAGGAGGAACCATTTAGGAAACGTATCACGTCACAAGTAAGCATAAATAGATACTGCAATTAATAACGAATTGTATGCAGTTTATAAATACCATTACTAAATTTAGAGGACCCCAAAAGAAACTTTGGAATAATGCTATTCTAAATCGAGACTAGTAACGGTTGACTATATACATATATAAGACTCCAAAATGGTATTGTGATAAATACGTTGGTCTATTTTCGGACACAGTTCCGTGACGTAGACTATGAATTCAGACATTAGCCAAGAATGCGGCTGCTATAGATCCGTATACTGTTTTCGCAGCAAACAACATTCGCGTCAGTGTTATAACGTTTGACGTCATGTACGGACGATAATTGTTTGTTAAAAGTCAAAGTCGCAATTTAGAGTAAATAGATTGGTCCATATTGGAGCCATGACTTTAAGAACACTGGTCGTCAGTGTTTTAACAGCGGAATGTAATAATAAGTTGATAGGAAGTTGCTTTCGAACATCCATGACTGAGAGTCTATTCAGTCCACATGTGTGTTCGAACGTCCGACCTGAAATAGATTGAACAATGTGGAGACGGAATGTATGCAATTAATACGAGTAGGAAATTCACCAAAATCATTTAGGCGGATATGACGTGGTAGCATCACTTCTTTGGCGGGCATGATCATCAAGTCACGCGATGATTAGTTTTTTCCATGTATTGGTTGTTAGTCATGCAATTCAATGTTTGTCTTTGGCTCATAAATAATGTACATGCCATGATGGATGCGTGGGACATGCATTGCCATTTGATTGACTTCAGTTTGGTTTATATTGTCTGTAAAATGGATTCATGTTTAAATAACCATAAATGAGGCATCTCTGTTGATATAATGCAACTTTCATTAATTGAATACGTTTGAACAAAGTCAACTCCAGACATTATACAGAATAATGTTTTGGCAAGTTTAAATCTTGAGTAGATAACGTTGCATGGTAACACTGAATACGAATTGAATTTGCCTCGTGTGGGTACGTTGTTTTTGTTTTGGTTTATAGCCGCTTTCAAGCCAATTTGTGTCATACCTCTGCTTCTCAGTTTGTAATTGAATGAAACCCTACAGCCCCTGTAGCACCGTGTACTATAGTAAGCCTGCTACTGACGAGCCAATACGAAAGTAGCATTGTTATAGTACAGAGAGAGAGAGAGAGAACAAGAGAGAGATGGGAGAGAGAGGAGAGAGAGATGGACAGAGGAGCAATGTCGCCATCGTTCAATGTGTCATTCTAAGGATATACCATATATGTCAGGTTTTAGCCATGGAACACACTTGTAAAGTATTCGTCTGGCAAATGACAATGGCCAATGATAATTGTCACTATGCCCAAAATAGGTATATCAATTTAGTCATGCATGCTTAAATAACATGTAAGTCACTAGGACGCCTTGATGTCCATAATAATCGGTCATTATGTTACGGTACTACTGTTCCCATTATAACCGTAACATATGTGAATACATGTCGTGGATTTTGGTTGGCAGTATATATGTAAATTCACTTCTAGATACCTTCGTGATCAGTTGCCCTTTCAATAGGTAGGGTAAGCGGTGGGTACAGCACGTATGACTAGCACAAATGTGTTGCTCTGCGCTTCGCACATACATCACTACACCTGCAGTAGACTGTAGCCACACTACCCATGACCTAGTTATGGGAACGATGATGTTTTTATAAACTGGTTCCTAATGAATACGCAGTCGTAATGGTCATTATTAGGAGCCCAATCCAGTCATGTTGTTGCATATGCGTAAATATTTAGTTTAGTCTTGAAAAACTAAATAATTAACACTCATTCGGACTAGAACTGTGGCTGTATCCAAACATGTGTTCTTTAATTTGTTTATTCCCAAACTTAAATTTTAATCACAAACAAATGTCAAATGTTCTCTACTCGTGTTAG
>JAVCKZ010048260.1:0-18585 GCA_034780755.1 Lepetodrilus elevatus
GATTCATACAGTTTACACATCGGTTTTTACGTTCATACCTCGATGAACGCAACAAATATTCCAGTCAATCCTTAAATGAATGAATTAGTTCTTTACATAGCAGCGGGAATATTTCACCCATACTTGATGATCGTATTTGCATGCATGTTTGTGTTTGTGTGAGGTGGTGGTGGGGGTGGGTGGGATGTTGGGGGTGGAGAATACCATTGTATCTTCCATCTGGTAATATTTCCATATAATTTTGCCCTAGGCTTTCGTATCATTATTGCTATGATTGAAAAACCTTGTATTGCTCAAACGTATTTGTCAGGTAATAAAATCCATGAATTGCTAGTTCATGATTTCTTTTTCATTTTATTTGCAGTACGGACATTTCCCAGACAGAAAAAGCCAAATTTGGAGAGTTATGTCAGGTAAGAATTACACAGTCTTTTAATATTGATTCCTTCAAATACAGGCTGATTTTCTTTGATGTACATTACATGTTTTATTCACAAGAAAATGGATTGTCTCAAACTTGAGCTAATATGGACTATTACATTTTGCATTTTTTATCTGCTTTCTATATTTTTAGTATAACATATATTATTCATGTTGACATATAAAACAGTTCTGGGCAAAACAGTACAGGACTACAAAGTAAAGCGTTCAATTCCAGGTACTATCCTGACATCTGGCATTTTCCCACATATATTATGGTAGATACAGGATGCAAATATGTACCGTTTGTAGCAATACTAGCATATGTATTCTCAATAAACCAATGTTTATTCAGTAATAAGGCTTTAGCCCCAAAATACCTATATACAGTACGTAGTTTTGTGCATGATTGGTTAATACATTGAATATAAATTCCTCTTCATTGTATGAAAATAAACTGACATTATGTAATAGTTATATATGTGTACTAGTCTGTCTGTCTGTATTTGTTGTAAATATTTGAATCCCTTTCTCAGCCCTGACTTAACCCTCTCCATGCTGAAGGCAACCAGTGATAACCTTAAGGGCTATACCTGGTCCTAATTCAGCAGGGAGGGTTAAGGTTACTACAGCCCCTCTTCCTGCTGTAGACATGTCACTCTGAGTCTCGTTACTGAAATACTTCAGGATAAAGGATCTAAAGCCCATTCACACAAATATAAAACTATTAACTACCTCCCTGTCAGAGTACCGTAATTAAAGAAAATCACTGCTCAATAATTACGGTAACACATCTCTTGTTCCCGACAGTAACGAGGTAAAATTAATGTATTCCGAGATGGCTAATTTTGCCTTTTTTTCCAGCCTGACAAATCGCAATGTTATGATCAAGGTTCAAATTCCTATCTCGTATTTCTTCTACGTATTGCTGCGATATTTCTGCAAGTGGCAGTGCACACACTCACTCAGCCTCAGGCCTTCATTAGGACAGGATGTAGAGACTGTGTGGTATTGACAGCGAGCCTGCTGTAGTCAGATACAGTCAGATACAGTCAGATATAGTCAGATTATCCAGGTAATACAATACGGTGGAAACAATAGATCACACTGTATGCCAAGCCTTGTATATTGATGAGGAAGTGGGATATAGTGTGGCAGTTGCCTTGATGGTAGAGTTAATAAATATGAGGCTTCAGTTTGTTTTTGTGTTCAGATATGAGCAGGTTATTACCTTGTATGCCAGTTGTATAGAAATATAAAGGAAACACACAAACAACCTCCATTTTCCTACTGAAAATATTTGAAAAACCAAGGCATCATTCAATAAACCATTTCTTCCCCTCTGGAAATCTACATAGACCATACCTCAGATATGTGACATTGTCACTGTCATAACATCTCAAAGAATACTCATACTGTAAACCCCTCAGAGGGTTCATATACCCTAAATGCCTCAGAGGGTTCATATACCCTAAATGCCTCAGAGGGTTCATATACCCTAAATACCTCAGAGGGTTCATATACCCTAAATACCTCAGAGGGTTCATATACCCTAAATGCCTCAGAGGGTTCATATACCCTAAACCCCTCAGAGGGTTCATATACCCTAAACCCCTCAGAGGGTTCATATACCCCAAACACCTGCATGGACTTACAGACGTCTGTGTGGACAGACAGACGTAGAACTGGTGGAGGTCGATGTTGACAGTGAGGAGAGTAGGGACCGGGAGTCTGAACGGGTTTTTATCAATGGCGGTGATTAGTTGTAGTGATTAATCAATGAGTCATGTTGTAGTGGAGGCCGCGCAGGACGGGGGGAGGTGGTGCTGGGGTGGGGGGGGGCTGTTGTGGTAGTCGTGGGCGAGGTATGACCTAGGGACTATGTCAAACACAATTGTATATTCTACTGGTGATAGTCGATACATACTGTACATACGTTGTATTATAATTGACTGGGTGTATGATGAATTAAATGGTTAAATGGTTAACAATCATGCAAATATGTTCGAATATTCGAATGTTGTTTTACTATTCGAATATTCTTAATTTCATATTTAATCGCAAATGTTCGAATATTCGTTTCAGCTTTATTAGTAACTTGTGAATACAAATAAATACAGTGCTAGTCTCTAGAGCAATCCAGTGGTCTATCACAATACAATATATAGAAAAACATACATTTTTACTTTCCTTTTTCCTTTTCATGGTTATCTCTTTACCTCAGTGCTGGAAAAACACTTCTTTGCCATGTATTACCATATTTAAGATTACTCATGCACTGAATATATTAGTTAAATTATTAATTCATGATTTGTGCCGAAAACCACAATATCATCTCATGAATAATGTATAAAATACACTTGATTTATCTGCACTGAAGATGTAATATTTCAGGCAATGTTGAATAATTTATATGGCGTACAATTGTCAATATCTTTGGTTCATTTGCATGATTATGAATGTTATTGTAACATTCCAGGTTTTCATCCTTGTTTAAGCAGATCATTGAAATATTGTGTTGCCTTCCAGTTTCATACATACAGTCAACTGCAGTCATGATTTGAACTAATATCTTGGCCAAATCACTTTTAGTCTGGGCATAGATCAAGGTTTAAGTCATTTCCTTCCAGTTTCATACATACAGTCAACTGTAGTCATGATTTGGACTAATATCTTGGCCAAGTCACACAAGGGTCGTACTTTTAGTCTGGGCTTAGATCAAGATTTACGTAATTTCCTGCTTTAGTAAAACCATGGCATGCTCCATGATTTATGCCCAGACTGCAGTACGACCGGACACAAGCTTGAATTATTTGTTGTGACCATATATTTGTATCCTGGCTGTATACAAGTCTACCTTGATGCACATTACCAGACCAATCGGATCCACTTAGCGCGCGATCGTAGCCTGAAGACTTCGTCTCTTTATATCTGTGTTTGTATTGTTATGAGATTAAGCTGATCTCCCACTAGAAGGCATCTTCACCAGGATTTGGCTTATGTCTGGAGCGGTGCGGAGCCTACTTTAAGCCTAATTCTTTTAGTATGGAGTTGTCAGTCTCGATATGCATGCGATGAACGATGAGTGTCCTTGACCTTTCAGTTCTTTGATCTCAAACAGGAAAGAGACGGAAGTCTTCAGTGAAAGCAGCATGATTTTTTAAACCAACTTTTATGAATAATACCACAAATACCTGACGTAATGGTATTATTTTATGATGCTGATAGTGATATAACCGTAAATCCATAATTGTCCAATTTAAAGGGAAATCAATGGGGATTACCAATTTGGTGTCTGCTGATAGGCTAAAGTGTCGTGGCTAAAGATGCAGTTATATCAGAACACCAGCCATCGCCAGTTATGAATCGATCCCCAGGGAAATAACGGAAAGTAATTATACAAGTTGTCGTGCATGTCAGTTAATATGGCGGGCTAACGAGAGATCGGTGTTAGGAGATTTGGTGATGGACCAACACAAACCGCCACTCTCGTAACGCTTTCGGCAGAATGAATAAGGTCTGGTTAAAAACACTTTTTGGTAATGTTACTGTGTGTCTGATCTTAGAACTATGGTTGTAATACTATTTTATATATTTTTTTTATGAAGAAATATTAATTATGGTATATATAATTATATATTTTAGTATGGATCACTATGTTCATTTGTCATTAAAACAGACATTTAAATGATTTTTTAAAAACTTTTTCTCTATCGAAAATTATATTTTCTTCAGCCAAGCAAAGGTATTTTATAAAAATATAAATGTACCCGGGTAGATAAGAAAAGGTTATCTTATTATGAATGCTTGTTTAAATGTAAAAGTGATGAATATATAAAGAAGATTCATCACTTGGATTTATTGACCTCAAAAGTCTGTATTTCCAGATAATGACATTTGTACCAGTCCTGATAGCATTCGATCTTCTGTGCAGGAAATCCTAACAAGATTTTATGTGAATGAAACTGAAGCTGGTATACAATTAACATGAATGTCTTGAGTATCCTAGCAATGGGGCCATTGGCATTGAAGGCTATAGCTTGTCCTTGTGGCTGTATCTTCCTGTCAGAGAAGGTCTGTTCAAACAGTAGCCTGCCTGTCTGCTGTCTGTCTGTCTGTCTGTCTGTCGATCCAGTCCTCGTTCAGAAACTGCTGACAAATATCCCAGTCAATCCAGTCTTGCCACATTCAGCTCCCATTTCAAGATGAGACCTATTTCTAAGTCCTAGATCTACTTATTTCTTATGTCCTAAGTCCACCTGGCCTAGATCCATACACGGATCAGTGGACGCTGCAGGTCCGTGGACAGAGATCCGAGAGATCCAAGAGATCCGTCCGACAAGAAACTAATTATCTCTGTGGATGCTCCTTTTTCGCTTGACCTTTTAAAGGAAAAAAAGATAATCAATTGTTGTGCCTTTTTCTACGGCTTATTTCGACCGCCCAGAATACATTGATGATTCTAATTAGTTTTCTGTGCAGTTAGAAAGAGAAGGTTTCATCACGTTCCACTCTAATAGAACGCTATGGTCTTGTAGTTGTGAAACAATGCCCTGAATAAGGATGTGCTATGAGCAAGGTTTAGGTTTATTATTATTATTATTATTATTATTATTATTATTATTATTATTATTATTATTATTATTATTATTATTTTATTTTAATTATTATTATTATTATTATTATTACTTACTTACTATTACTAAAGTGAATATCTCACTACAATAACGTTATTTCAAGGTCAAGAAACAGTACTATCAATGATTGTCATATTTTCAACTGCTTCGTGAAACAGGGCCATGATTTAAGGATGTATTATACAAATAGATATGAGCTGTCAGAAAATGCCATTCTGCCATATGAAGATATTAAAATTATGTCGCCAATTTCAAGATATATGGGAATTTGATAAAAAGACTGTTTAATACGAAGCCTCCAATTTGGAATTGGATTGCAAATTTACACATTTATATTGTTTGAGGGTTGTCACCGTATTGTAAAATAGTGTTACAAGAAAAAATTTCTGCAGGATTAGGCACAGACACTGCTCATTAGGGCATCTCCGGTTGCGTTCAGCATGGAGAGGGTTAACATAATCCAGTGGATCTATGAGCTTCAGACTGCATGATATGAAATATATATGCAGTGGTTTTAAATGTGTGTAACAACAGTTTAGTTCTGAGTGGAACTTTGCATTTAATAGTCGATGAGACACTGCAAATGATTCTCGTTTAACCCTCTCCATGCTGAAGGCAACCAGAAGTGCCCTAAATGGCTATTTCTGTGCCTAATCCAGCAGGGAGAGGGTTAATGTTACAGACAACCAGAGATGTTCCTTGTATAGGGCAGTTTAACCTTCTGTCAACTGCAGACTACCAGAGATGCCCCTGGTATAGAGCAGGGGTTGCCCTGGTATATATAGGTTTAACCATCTATCAACTACAGACTACCAGGTGCCCCTTGTATAGTGCAGGGTTTGTGTTTAGCCTCCTATCTGCTACAGACTACCAGAGATGCCCCTGTATAAAGCCACCCAAGGAGAAGTGGCGTTTAACCACTCCATCAAGTGGAGTGGTATTGATTTCTGATACTTCTCAATATGATGTTCATTGCAGGATTGGAAATATGGTATTTTTCTACTCTGACATATCATATGGTATTTCATCACATTAGACATTTATACGAACTATCAGCTTTGTGATATATAATGTATATACGTAATGTCACAGTTGACCGATCACCATGCGAAAATGTCAAAGCATTACTGCAGTTCAAGAAATCAATGGACATGTCCATTGCGCAGCCAATCGGAAGCCATAAAATGTATCTCGAAATATCTTAGAATATTATGTACCATTATTCCATCACACTTAGACATGCAAGGCAATAAAGCATCTGAGAGAAATGTCTGAGAGGAACGCTAACAGGCGGTGTATTTATGTGATTCCAAATGTAAGTCCTGACCCTCGACACGTATATGGCGGCCATTGTTGCTGGAGACTCCATCAGATTGCTGCAGTAGACAGAGTAGATCTGTATCTATGAATATGCATGTCAGTTTGTATCCAGAAACAGTCATTTCCATTCTGTGACAATGCTGTACATCAGGGATATCGTCAATAAATTCTCAGATGGAAGATTTAAGGTGATGACCAAATGTTCTTGCCTGGAGTTTCAGAGCCTCTCTCTGAGGGCTGGAGACGTACTGTCGTATTCAGACCGTTTTTAAGCTCTGTTCACGGATATTTGTTCTAGTCGATATTTTGTGAGAAAATGAAATACATGTACATGTATTTCTACTTTGTGGTTGAATGGTATTTATGCAGACAAATAGCAGTATGTATGCAACAATACCACAGAGAAATACAAAATTTTACAAAATACAGGGTCATATTCCACAGAACAATTGAAGCGTTACATCCCATTTGTAGCACTTTGTATGATTACTATTGCAGTGTGTTACTAATGCTACCACCATGTTCAATGGTATATTATATTTATTGAACAGTAGTATAATTAGCACACATCTATTTACCATGTATTGACATTCTGTCTGGCAGCTGGTAACCTAATCAAGAACTTCATGGTCCATTGACCAACATATCTGCAGCACCATCGGTACTTGTGTACTCATAATGATGGAAAATGAGGGGGAGGGAGGAGGAGGGTGGGGTTGTCGTGACAAGGACATAATCCTGGCTCTGACCCCGCGTCTTCACCCTGCTGACATTTCCAGGATCGGACCATTGGTGCCAAGATGGCCGAGACTGGCTGTGAATACTGATGAGGAGGACTTTCAGGGTTGGACAAGCACCAAACACACACCAGTGCATTAAGCTTTAATACCACAGAGACACTTCATAGTGTGTGGGGAATGCCAGGCATTTCCTGTAGCTATGATTCCAATTACTGTGGAATAACTTTCCATATTATGGATTCTTCACCAATGGTTGTTATCTTTTGGAATTAATTTTTGGTGATTTATCATGAATCAGTTTGTAAATGTTTATAATAAGCTTAATGTATGCACGTAAATACAATATTTAATACCATGAATATTAGATCTTTAGGGTTCTACAGGCAGACCCTGTTATATTATACTGTCTTCATTATTATGTTTTTCCCGCTTACTTGTCAACTTTTAACCAATATGGATTTCCTACTATATACTTGAACTCCATGAATGATCCGGGTGTTTCGTTTACTGATCAGATTTTAGCAACAACGGAAGTGTTCGGTATAATGGGGTCTGACTGAATATAATACAAAATAGGTCATTAACTGTTGAAGTGTAGAGCTTTGAGAAGCATGATGTACTCCTGAGGAATGACACAAGTTGCCTTTTATACAAGTGTCCTGCCAGTTGTGTCCTGCCAGTTATGTCCTGCCAGTAGTCCAGGAGTAAATGGTGGCATACACTATGGACTGCTACCTGATATTGACAACAATGGTGCATACCCTGATCTACTGATATTGGACCCATGTTGTCACCATCTTTATGAGGAATTGAGCCCACATTGTCACTATCAGTATAATGAATTAGGCCCATTATATTAATGTCATAGATGTCTTACTGAATTAGTCATACATTGACTGTCACCATCTAGTTAAAGAATTGCGTCCACATTGCCACCATCTTTTTGCTGAATTGCAATTTCTAGCAAACTTCTATCCTAAATTGTGCTTCAATATTCATGTCTTTGCACTATATTGGTTCCACAATGTCGTCAGTTGCTCAGTGTTGGTGCTTCCATTTTAAGATACAATTGATTTTTTTTAAAATTACGATAAGCTTGCCTGGAGGTGAAACGTATCTTTTTCAGTTTGGGATGTTTTTGATGTAATCTCACACTCTCCGTGGTTGGAAGAGAGATTCACTTCTTTCAGAATCAATATAGCTGACATTAACTGAGGCTCTTGGTATGTGTATGGTTTTAAAATTCTTCACACATTTTCTCCATTTGATAACATTTAAAACATTTTGGCTTATAAAGTTATACTTCCGTTGGTTCTTTTAATAATTAAATAGTCAATAATTATCTCTGTGTGCATGTTGTTAGCATCAGGAGCGTTTGCACCTTTCAACATTTCAGACCAATATTGACTACCAGTATTTGCCTTTTTATTCGATTTAGAATTGCGTCATATGACATTTGAGGATACATGTTGTGCAATTCGTTCTTCTGAGGTCATATTTCTTTTGAAGTATTGCAGTTCTCTATGTCTAATTGATTTTCAAGTTATATCGATAGAACTAAATGTCGAGCCATGTGCCAAATCATTTAGTATAATTCTGTCCATAATTTGTATGTATTTTATTCCCATTTTTTTTTTTATCAAAGCACATTTCAAAATGTCAGTTCCCAGGTTTTTGGTAATTCACCGTAATTTTTATTCCAACATTCTAGCCTGCCATTTAACTTGATCATAGTCTTTTTCTCTCTATAGTCTTTCTAAGATTATTAAAAATCAAATACTGGTTGAATTTAGGCGAGTCAAAGCAATATTTTCTGGCAAATTATATTCTAACATCTACAGTAGTCAGCTTATGTGATGAAAAGAAATATGATCTTGATGAAATTACATACATCTGCAAGTCCAGGGACAATGTTGTTGAACTGTTACCATGGAAATTGAATTTCAATTGTCAGTTGTGGCATGTCTCTGTCATTTTATTGGCAGTTGTCATCTGAGGCATGTCTCTGTCTTTGATTGGCAGTTGTCATCTGAGGCATGTCTCTGTCATTTGATTGGCAGTTGTCATCTGAGGCATGTCTCTGTCATTTGATTGGCAGTTGTCATCTGGGCCTATTCATCTTGTTTGATTGGCAGATGTGTTTGTGTGGAAATTGACCAGCTCCTGTAATTGACAACTGTAATTACTAGGTTAAGAGTTGAATCTCTGCTGATTTATAAGATATTAGTAAGATAATGTACGAGACACGCAGGTATATAACAGGCCAGTGGATTGTCTAATTACAAATAAATGAAGATCTGAAATAATTACATATGTATTTTATTTGTTTTCTGGATATTATATTTCATAACCGTTAACGCCTAGTTGTAATATGTAATTTGAACACACATTAACACACATCATGCATTACAATTTAATATCAATATAAATATTTAAAGAAATATCATTATTCATATTGTATGAGAGCTTCAGTGTTATTATTCAATGAAGCATAATAAAATCCACTGATTATTTATTATTGTTGCAGAGTTAGTTGAACTGTTATTTTAACACAAATGTTGTTGGAATTGTCTTTAATATTTATTATTACCTTTGTCATACATGTAGTAGAAAGTAATCAGCTGGATTGCACTTATTAAGATTGTGTTGCATATCAACAATAAAAGGACAATATTGTGTTGTATGACATTTTATACTCCATATAACATTTGCTGCCGACATTTGCTGAGGACAGTTGTCTTATAATTTTTATTTTATTGTGCTTCGAATGAGCCAATACTATTTTGTGACTTTTTTAATTACCATTTTTGAATGATTTTAACAAATTCATTGGCAGCAAACATTTAAATATATTTTTATTTCATATCTTTTCTTTTTCTTTGCAGCATGTTCCTGGAAGATTATGGTTGTCAAGATATGTGAATTCTCAGGTGTGTATCTATGTTCATTCCCACATAATACAGTATTCTAGAAAAGTGATTTCATGAACTATATAATTCTACAATCTGCACCCCATTACCTTTGACATTTTCTTTTGAATAACGCTAGCTATAGCAGCGTATGAATTATTAACAAATGAGTATTTCTAGCTAAAATAAGCTTTAATCAATGCAAGCAGTAAAATAGCAAAGCAGTACTCATACATATTTCAACATGAGGGGTTTCTGTCTTTAGTTATTTTGTAAGTGGAATATTGTATAAAGAGTTAAAAGTCCTGAATATTTATCCGAGGCAGGTATATCCGAGGTCTACTGTAGTTCTATATCTCACGCTCTTTTTCAAAATACGTCACGTATGGATGAAATATTCCTGCTGTAACGTAAAACAATAATTCACTTGGTTGTTCAATCATACAATTCATGTTTGTTTATTTCTGGCAAGTTTAAATTTTTTTATAAACATTGCTGTAACTGTTGTTGTTGTTGTTCCACAGCGTGTGCACAACAAGAAGGTGGATGAGCAGGTGTTTTTCCAGATGGTGCAGTACTTCTCCGTGTGTCTGTTTGAGTGTAACGAGGCCGAGGACTTCTCCCCCGCCAAGACGCTCATGAACATGTGCTTCACATTCTTCCACGAAAGTAAGCGAAACCACAACATTTACATTTTTAGCACAACATTTAATGCTATGGATGTTGTGGGTTTCTTTCTTCCCTTTCCTCCTCCTTCACTCTTGAAAGTGACGCTAAACCATGATTTAAAAAAAAAAGTTATGAAAAATAATGACATATTATTTCAGAAAATATTACCGTAGTTAATTTTTGTGATTCCTGAATATGAATATTTTTTTTAAGTAAAGGAAGACAACTGATTATTATCTGTTTGGAATTCGCTATCAATCTGTTATTGTGTGAGTTATTTATTTCTCAGTTATTGTTATTAATTAATAATGATATATTTAAAGCAATATTGTTAATGAAAAATTATAAAATCCTATTGAATAGTTAATTAAAAAGGTTCCAGTTGAACAGATAGTTTAATCAGATATGAATGCAGTTTGCAATTCTCTTCAGTACCCATATTTTTATATTAAAAATTGTTCAATATGAAAGAATTAACGTATAAATATCATCTACAAACTACTGGTTTATTACTTTTATAAATGGGATAATACTATTGTGACATTGACATAAAATCCATGCATTATTTGTAAGTACCGTTTTAATTAAATATTCCTATTATTAGCCTCCAGGTTTAATTGTCATGCTGCAGCTTAATACTTGCCCAGCAGTGCGTGTCACTGAACATTCTGAATGACTTGCTAAATAATGTATCAAGATTAGCACTACAGTACACTATCTATTGGCAAATTTAATACGGAACATTATCGTCTTTTGTGTTTGGTCTGTGTGTGGATTATACACAATATATTTGTATGGATCGTGAAGATATCGAACATATCACAATATTCTGAGAGGGTAAAATCCTTAAGTAACCATGTTTGGAAGATATATTTGAAGGTGCGGATGTCTAGTTGAAATAAGATGGTAAGCGATGACTTGCTAAGTTGGTACGTCAGTGAGTGATGATGTCCTATATACACTACCAGTCTCAGCCTTAGTCTCGGCCCTAGTCTCACCAGACTCCCACTTATCTGGGGAGGTGTCCGTGGGGAATAGGATAGAACCATTTCTCCTTTAATTACGATAATTCTTCCTTGAATAATCTCATTCACTGGCAATATAGGCTTATTTTAAGGGTATTGATTGATATGATGGTCAAATAATGCCGATTTTTAGCAAGCTTCTTGTGAGTGTCTTGTTAGTGTCTGTGAGTGTCTTGTTTGTGTTTTGACAATTCATGCTAAATTCATGCAAAACAAATTATTTTATATGATCTAGTATTGTCTGGAATTGTTCCAATTACTCGTAAAATATATCATTTTAAAGGTCATATTCACTCCATAATTTGAAACCATTAGTTACTCTGGTCCCGAAACAGAATTGTAAGTATTGTCTCTTTAATTTTGGCACCTGAGGCTATTTTGGAATTTGCCCACACAATGTCATAGCAACAAAGGTTTACATTACCATGAGATCCATTGTCTATGGTTGAAGGTTACATGTCATGATGTGAGTCTTTGATGTAGGATCAAATTTGGATCATCAAGGATCAAATTTGGATTATCAAGGATCAAATTTTGTCTAGCACAGACTGTCCTTGAAGGGTTAATACCACTGTCGTCTCAGATGCTGGGACCCGTCACCTTCCTGTCAAAATGGAACGCTCTCCAGTTTGGATTTCAGGCAGGGAAATAGATTGATTTATCCCATTTTTCTGCTGAAGGATGAATAATGTATTATAACGAGCGTGTAGGTTCATAGCAATCCCTCCACGGTCCTTGAAGAGATAATTAGTAGGAGCATGGTTCGTGTTTTGTGCAGGTGTTCAATATAGATACTTACCGGGGGTTCTTGTTTAACCTTCATCTGAAGGCAACCGGAAATACCCTAAAGAACTGTTTCTATGCCTAATCCAGCAGGGAGAGGGTTAACAGTGTATTTTACTAGTGCAGGTGCTAGCACAGTGGTAGATCATCAGACACAGGTTCTGAGTTCAAACCTGCCTTAGAGACCTATCTGGCATCAATCCTTGCGGTAGTTTCACATTTCTGAGCTGTCCAAACAGCGCAGTCATCATCCTTGGTTCGTCAGTACCAGTCAGTACTTGCAGGTCTACTGCACTACTATGCACTAGGGGTGTTATAGGTTTCCTTGTGTCGTAAACCGAAGAGCTGTGATTCCCATTTCAAGCTAAAAGAAAACCCAACTCAATTCTAGTCATTAATTCATTGACAGATGTCTTGGTTGAGTGACGATGTTCAGTCATCGGCTGAAGTCATTCAGACTTTCCTTGAACAGGACTTTCAGCATCTGTTTACCATTGACATAGAAGGACGTCAATCATTTTCCATTTTAAAAAGATGATTTTTACAGATGATTTTCTTTAAAAAATTTGTTTATAAAAATTGACAAAGACTATTTTCCCCCAAAGAGGTATATGCACTTCGCACCTCAAGAAATCCATTCCTTTCCTCCATTAATGTCATTTCCATTCTGACAACACATGCATTCCCAGACATATATATCACCCCAGCTGTCTGATCTGAAGACTCATCACTGAGCGGGACTAACTCGCCCTACAGCCAAGTCAGGGAATCTTGTATTCATGTACTCAGAGATTCCGCTCCCATCCCGCCGTCTGCTCAGTATGCTAATCCAGAGTTTAGAAATACAGCGGTCTGATTGCCTGGAATCCTGCTGTAGGCCGTGTTTAGTAACCGGGATCTCAGTCTGGACACGGACGACCACACACAGAAGTTGTCCAATAACTGTACGGACTAATGGTCAATGGACGTCGACAACGTAATTCTGGTTCCAGATAGACTTGGTGCAGGATTAGAACTTAACTTTAAAAACATAATCGGCCGAATAATGATATAAATAACAAAACATGAAATATTTACTCGCCCGTAGGATACCTTTAACATTAAGAGAAATGGATCGGGCCGCCGGGCGAGTGGGAACTTCTATCTCTATTGGTGTTGGACAGCATCCATGTTGTTGAGTTACTGAAACGGAATCATGATGATCCTCAGATTCGAACCGGAGTTGCTGGATTGTGAGTCCAACGCTCTACTAACTTTAACCCAAATGGGTAATCCATCCCATTGGCTGAGACCATTAGGAACATCTTGCTGGCTACATCATGACCAATAGGAGCGTCTTGCATAACATCCGGCTACATTATGATTGTAGTTCTGGGTATCGTTTCTCGAAGCTCTGACATCCACTATACGAGACAATAGCGCTCTCGTAAGTGCACGATCTCCATGTATTAGAGATCGCTACGAGAGTCCTTATGGTCTCGTAATAGATACGAGAGCTTCGAGAAATGATACCCTGTAGAGAACACCGATATGATACTAAGTTTGTAGTTGTAGGAACCTGCCCTGGGGCATGTAACAGCAGCAATGTCTGTGAAGTTACCGCTCTGATCTGCTCATGACAGGATGTGGTGAGCAGACCTTGCAATGTGGTCATCATAGCCTTGGTTCAGCAGTACCAGACAATGATCACAGCTTTACTGCAGTGATATGTTTTAGTCCTGTAATACTGCTCCTGGCTTAAAATGACAAATAATCTTGAAAGTGGATATGAAATAAAACATAAAAAAAATGAATAATATAATTACGCAAAGAATGATTGTTTCCTACCACAATTGGTAAATTGGTAACAATGAAATGATACCGTAATCAATAATTACATTGGAATGGTTCAGGAAAGAAGACCTTTCAAATTAGCCTGTTTTTGAGAGCATTTATTTTTGTTATTGTTTCCAGAAATTTCTGATGGTAATTTCTGATGACAATGTTGATAGGATATTTATATTTAAAGATCCAGGCAATCTTTTTCATTAAAATTTAAATTGTTGTATTTTTTTTTTTTTAATAATAGTTAAAAAGACACACCAAATTATTACAGGAATTGGTCTCTAACTACTGTATCATATTAATAAATGAAAATAACTTATGTTCATGATAAGATGTGGTGAGCAGACCTTGCAATGCGGTCATCATATCCTTGGTTCAGCAGTACCAGCCAGTGCAAGAATATGTGTTAGTCCTGTAATACTGCTTGGTTTACCTAGTACTATCGTCGCAAATGGGTGAAAGATTCCCGCAGCGACGTTAAACTCCATATTCACTCACTCACTCACCTAGTACTAAGCTGCTGTTTGTTTGCCTGTCTAGGTGGCCTCCAGCAGGAGAACGACAAGAAGTCCTTCCTGTACAGCTACCTGAGAGAGCAGCCCATCTGGCACTCACTACGCTTCTGGAACGCCGCGTTCTTCGACGCCGTGCAGTGCGAGAGGTCGCGCCGACCCATGCCCACAATGTAAGTAGTCAAAGTTCAAGGTCATATGTTATCTTTTTTGTTTTTCGATCAAGCTGTGCACTAAATTATCGTGATTTTGTTAGCGTTATTTTTTTGTTTGTTCCTTCCAACCGTCTTGTAATTATCTGTAGATAATTGCGATTTTGTTTTTTATTTTGTCGTATTGATCTCTTGCTTATCTTAGTCTGTAGTTTAGTCCAGTGGGTTCAGCACATATGACACAGGGAACTTGAGTTCTACTCCAAGAACATTATGATCATTAATACACTAATTATGTGCATTACATGACATTGGTAGCTCTACATTTCTGCACTGAATGTGAATCGATCTGTACGTTTGTGGAGGTCACTCAATTTTTCGAGGTATTAAACTGAATTTTTGTGATGTATCAAACTGAATTCTTGTGATGTATAATTGATGAAGCTGAGGGAATACTCTACTCTATTCAATTTGGCAAATGGACAAAATTTAGTCATTAATTTTGGCACTAAAATTATTAAACTTTGAATAGTTTTTTTTTTATATTTCTGATACCGTAAGACTGTTCTGATTAAGTTCCTGACAATGTTGTGTTAAGATGTAGTTTTAAAAAAGAAAGTATCTTGCCATTTTAACTACGTCCTTTGGGAGAATCAATTTTATGCATGTTTGATTTTTCCATTTAAGAAGTTGTGGATTTGTATCCTGTTGATCACATGATCACTTATCAACCATTCCAGTTTTATCCCAATATTACCAGTCAGCGCAAGATGCAGTGAATCGATGTCAAATTGGAATTCCTTGTAGGTTTATGTTTCACAACTAGTCTCAATGGCAGGTGTCTGAGCATTCATAATTACATTTTCTAAGAACTGTTATCTACAATGGTTAATTTTCAAATAATTCGAATTTTCGGAATATCTTAGTCTCATTGTAAAGGTCATGTCTTATCAAATTAATTTCACTCGGGGGGGGGGTCAATAACCTCGCACCTAGTGGGTTATTGTCTATATTAGTTAGAAGATACAGGAATTTGCTAACAAATCCCAAGTGTTAAATGGTGTACTTACGAGTCACTTGAATTGTCAAGTGGTTTGCTTAAATGGACTGATAATTATCGCCTGCATGATGGTACAGAACGTAAGTAAAGTTGCTCTAGAAGTGCACAGTGTGACTATATATATAGAGCTTTCACTTCTCGTTGACCTCACAGAACCGTCAGTCTTCTTTAAGGCATCAATTCTTTCGTAGATTATTGATCGTCTTGGAATGTACTTTAGTCCACCAGTCATGGCTTATAGCTAAAAGTGCTGGAAGCTGATATTAACACTAAGCCCGATTCGAGTTATCTCAATTCAATTCCTTTACGCTAAGCCAAAATGTAATGAAAGAGCCGATATGATATCGGTGTATTACCAAGAATATTGTGAATAGTGTTATGCTGCAACGATGATAATTCACTCACTCTCTGAATTATGTTGTCACTTAACGCTGACGTACAATTTCCAACGAAATAAACATGCATATTAAATTTGTCCTATCAACGGTAAAAAAAAAAAAGTAATACTGTCAATGACGTCTTTGAAAATCTTGTTAATTTCCACAGTACAAGGTATCAATTTCTTTATTAATTTATAGTTAACTTGGACAGATGTTTGCACACTGCACGTCTTTACGTGAAACACTGACGCATTAACACATGTTTCGAAGCAATAGATTGCCACACAGGTTCTGGAGCTAGAATTATGGATTCGCACTCCGAGTCGATACTTTACTGCTATAGTGTTGACTCGAGTCAACGTCCAGACGACCTCCATGTAAGCTCATCCACACGCTAGATTCCAATACCCTGTCCTGGTATAACTTCACACCTCCTCTCGTTAGATCGCCGCGTACGTGTGAAAGCTTCCCGCCGCGACAAATCACTTACTCTCTCATCAGTAGTCTCTTTCGATATTTTTTCCCAACGTCTATCTAATTTTCTTACATACAAGATAATTCCTGATTTTGATTTATTTTACCCGATCAAGTCCAATATACAACTACCGTTCTAATGCCAGTTTTATGCCATCTAGAAGACCGTTATTACAGTTACTATTTATTTTAAATATTACCCAACTACGTCCAATACACTACTCGTCTGGTGACAGTTTTCTGTCCTCTAGAAAACCGTTATTATTATTTTTTTAATATCGAGCTGTGCGTCTGTCATTGTTATTTAAGCCTGATAACAAATTTGGTCCATGGTAACTCAATCATATCTGCAGAGTCGTGTATGTTTCTATTCTCATTCCTTCTCAACGCGACAATCAAATCAGGGAGTTAAGAGATGGCTCTGTAATGTCGTTAACCAAAGAAACAGTCCTTCGCCGCTTCCAAGACAACTGTTAACTTTGGTGCCAGCGTTCCCTGGGACTTGAAGGTCAAGAAGAATTAGCTCCACATTGGGAAATCTGTTTTTAAAAACCCAACGCCCACATTGAACATGGAATCCAGGCAACTATCTCTCCATCTCCCTTGATGTTTATCCCAAATTTCATGCAGGGTCTAAGCGATATGTAAAGACTGGGCAAGGCGGGTATTGATTTAAATGGAGCGTCCTGTCATAATGTCTAGACTGATGGAGGAACGGATGGTGTTAATGTGTTAATAAAGACTCACAATCTCTATCATCACATTTGACATTAGCACAGCTTTCCTGTGGACGTCTTGGGTGTGTTATGGATGTGTTATGGACATGTTATGGACGTGTCACAGAAGTGTCATAGCAGGACATGCTATGAAAGTAATGGTGTCTCGTGTCGGTATCCCGTAGACAATATGCATTTGTTTCTCTGTGAGGAGGAAGAGGAAGTAATTCGGTTGTCTGATGTGGAATTGTTGAACGAGTCCCCGACTTTGAACCATTGTTTTGTCATGTGTGTAAGCTTCCCTGCTGTGACATAAAACAATAATTCCCACATACTTGAACAATTCTATTGTTTCCTTGTATTTTCATAAGATGTCTTCTGTAACACATATAACGTATATGTCGTTGCACTGAGACATTGGTTGCACTGAGATATTGGTTCAACTGAGACATTGGTTCAACTGAGACATTGGTTCAACTGAGACATTGGTTCAACTTGTTGAACTGAGACACTGGATAAATTTAGACATGGGTTGAGACATTGTGGAACATGACGGTGTCAATGACACTGGTTTGACATCATGGCATCTGTTATCTTCACCCTTCCAGACATTGCAATCATTATCTCTTTACGACTTTCAAGCCTGTGTTTATTATTCTGTAAGCTGCCGGCTGGTAAGGATATGATTGGTTGGTCAGTGTGTCGTGATTGGCTGGTTGGTATATGACGGCTATCATCTATACGGCGTTAACTCTCCTGGTCTAGTTCACAGGCTTCCACAACCCCAGGCACAGCTGTCATTAACCCTTGCAGAGCCATGTACAGGATGCAGCTCTATTGATATGGGTTAAAGATTCACTCTTATATCAATATTCAATTTTTCCAGTTATATACTGAAAGACTATGAAAACGCACCACCTATTTTTCTGGGATATCTTTTAGTTCCTGTCAATTATTAATTTGG
>JAVCKZ010048271.1:0-12606 GCA_034780755.1 Lepetodrilus elevatus
GAGTTACTGGATTGGGAGTCCGACACTCTACTGACTGAGCCAATATAATGCTGGCCAAGACCAGTATAGGAACATCTTATATCACACGCAGCTACAAAAAGAAAACTATGACTCTAATCACACTTATTGATCCGTGAGATGACACACATATATACACATATATATACGGTATGTACCCGGTAGACTTAATTTTGCCTTTGAAAAACATTATTTTTGACATACATGTACAGAATATATCATTTTGAATATTTCATCACCTAAAGGAAGATAACATTTACAGCTTTACCAGAAATATGGTTGATAATCAAGTAACCAAAACCAGGCATTCCATAGATGATACCAAAAGTTAAAGTCCACAATATGTATCAATTAGAATGTCTCGTCTTAAAATGAACGTCATTCAAAACACAGGACAATAAGTCAATAATAACAATTACCGTCATATAAGGGGTTTTGTCTCCAGACCTAATATGACATTTATTCCCAATCTAACTACCTTCTTGTAAATTACATCCAAAAGTTGTTAAACTGAATTTAGTGACTTCTCCTGACCATGCAGCACATCAGGATGAGACATATATACATGTCGGCAAACACGACATTTAAATTTCTTGACCGCTTAATTTAATAATCGTAGAATTAGAAAGGTTAAAATGGGATGCAGAGACAGGCATTCGGCTACTGGGATGAAGAACGAATATATAAAATGTCACCGAGACCAGACTTTTGACAACGGAATATAAATAAGTTAATGAAAAGAGTTGTGAAATCGCATGACAATGTATTTTGTATACACACAAGAGTAGAAACCAGCGATAATGTGTCTTAGCAATGTGACAGATAGCGACACGAAGACTGTATTCAGTTGACATTATAATAACGTGATCAGGATCAAATAGGTTTTCCTCAAGATAAACAAGGGAGTATGTGCAAGATGGAATAGCACCAACACCTATCTGATAACGAATAATTCAAATGACTGTCACGACCACTAAAACGTGGACATCAGTTCCACGCCATTGTGATGTACTGTCATGGACAAGAAAGTTTCACAGTTTCACTCTCTCCACGGAGAATCACCTTATTCTCACTTGCACATAAGCCAATTTTTCCAAATCAGTGTCTCATCACGCGAACGATGAAGAAAATTTATAGTTTTTAATCAATTCTTGTCGAAGACAGCTCTGCTCTGGGCGGCCATTGAAAAACCATTTCTGTCACTGACCAGTGTCCAGCCCGTGAGTTGAGACCGCTGGCCCCGCGAACGCGGTCCCTCGTCTGCGATTGAATTACCAAGTCCAGGCGCAATCATCAGTTTTAAGGAAATGTAATATAGAGACCTACCAAAACTCTGATGAAAAACATCAATCAAATCTTTATTTCAAAATGATGAGACGGCAGCCAGCAGCCTGTGGTCGCGGCTGTGATTACTGGACGTCGCCATTTGAAGGATCTCCACCAGACTCCACTTTCATACTTCTTATTACCACTCAGTGTCGTATATGGCTGTGAACTTAATTGCAACATCATCGCCTTTTTTGTAAATTCTATTGTTGTCAGTGTGAAGCCATGCTCTAAGCTAACCAAACCATCCTGTGTTTGCATGGCTGGTAATCTGTTAATAGTTTTTTCATGACTTTTTAAGCAAGAAATGTCAGACTCTTAACTAACTCCTCCATCATCTACTATAGAGGCCACAACATATATTTCTAAATCACTGAGTTAAATTGAACATTTAACAGTATTGATAAAATAACCAGTTGTTTAAAATATATTGCCAATAGTTAAAAAAGCATTTGCTATTCAAAAACATAACTGAATATTATTTATTAAGATATAAATTTAATATAATATATAAAATGTGCAGACATTTTCACTGGTATGTAAAACAAATAAAAATTATTAATTTCATTTCTAGATATGAGTTGCAGGAGTTATAAACATATTAAAAAAAAGTAATTGAAGGTATTAAATGTATTTAAATATAGACTGAATAGTATACAATATAGTTTCTCAGATATGTAATGAAATTTTGTTCACATCTATATGAATAATTATCTTTATTTTTAAGGAATTCACAAGAACACAAGATGTGAATAATAGAAGTGAATAACATGGAGACAAATGAACTTTGTGTGAACTTGGTGTAACAGGTACAAACAATAGTATGAGTCTTAATCTCCTATCTCTTATCTGCCCAATGTGTACAAGCAAACAGAGCAGAATATGCATTGCTAGTTAGCCATGAATTCTGTCACGGCCTTACTTATCTACAGCACAAAACAAAGTCCACTTTTAAATTGAATCTATTTATTTATTTATGTATTTATTATACCATATTTCTAGAGCACAACACATGCAGGAAAAGCAGCTTGTAAAAATACTATTTATACTGAACAATACACACAAAAATAATTAATGGAAACAACTATATATTTCAAATTTAACCTCTGTGTGTAAAATAGGCTATAACACTGGTTAAGTTAACAATGCACAAAACAATGTGTCAATAAATAAATAAGGAAAGAAAACACATTTAACAGCCAATTTGTAGTTCTATAGAAAGAAATTACTTTAAATATGTTAAATAAGCATTCAAATTCAAATTTAAAGGTTCTGTTAAATAAATATTCAAATTCAACACAATTTCATCACTCTATATTGCTGTTAAAAAGTGGCTCCAATTGTTAGCTGGTTGTTGTCTTCAAGTTCTCAAACATGAAAACGCCTGCGATACAATTTCTGCTGAATGTTCAGTTTGTATTGACTTCCAATAGTTCCTTTAACAAGCCATGGCATGCTGTAACAGTAATCATAATCTTTATAACATATAGTTCTTCACATCAACAGAGCCCTTCTCAAAAGTCAGTCAATTTTTATTAAGCAAACCTGTTGCACATTTCAATGGCATGCCATAACACTAGAAATACAATGACTAACATTTACCCAACATTATGGAACTTTCAATGGCCCTCATGAAAATGAGAGCTTTATGCATATTTTTCTTATTTTTACTTTTATGAGTTTATATGAATAGTCAACAAGGAGCTATAGAAAGGCGGAAGTTGTCGGGGGACAAAAGAATACCTTCCAAAGGATCACAGCTGGTGAACATGAAGACAAAATATCACATTTATATACACACGAAAGTCGATTTCATTACTGGTGCCTACACATTGTTATAATTTGCTTTCTTTCATAAAATCATTGAATTCAAGACCACAGAGAAGAGTAAAAATACTAGCATTTCTATAATCGTACTTGCAACATCTGCAAGTTTGCCTGCCCAAACAATTGACTCTTCATCAATAACAGTCATTGCAACATGGGAATTTTTAGCTTGGGGCCACTATATACACTACTACAATGCAGTAAATGCTTTTAAAGATTTCTGAATAGTCAATGAAAGTCTTGTTCTATTTGCATAAGTACAAGTATGAATACATACCATGTTTAATTAACATGTATTATTTTACATGTTTCAATGCCAAATAGAAAACAGTATTGTATTATTGAATACATATCATGAAATTAATCATTTTGCTTTACAATGGTAACATTAAATGGTTGAAATGCTAAAATTAATAACTATGAAACTCATTAAATTCCCTTTGTTGCCAGAAGTGGAATATTTACAAATATAATTAGAATTAAATCAAATATACATGAATATATTTAAGATTTTAATACAAATCATTTTATATACATGTATTGTTTTCGGCTTGCAGAAATCCATGAAACAAAATTTTATATTTTTATAATTTTAAAATAATTATGAGTTATTATGGAGTTTTACATCACTGCGGGAATTTAAAAATAAACGTAATTTCTTAGAAACATAACAAGTATAGGTTGGAACCCTGTCTTAAGCATAGCCTGATCTTTATGGCTGTTGTGGGCATGATGACCTCAAATGCTATTTTTGATGCAGGTTGGCCAATTTAGTAATTACACTGTGTATGATCTGCTATAACAAATCTAGTTATACTTGTGTGTCTGACAGCAGGATACGTTTTACATGCAAACTGACTTTTAATCACACCGTGACATCTCGTTAGTCCGACTCCGTTACCTAGGTCAGGATGATCTGGTCAAGACAAATGCATAATGCAGCCAAATTGAGTCAGTGGATAGAGCAGCAATATGCAGACCATGTTGAGACAGTGGATAGAGCAGCAATATGCAGACCATGTGGAGTCAGTGGATAGAGCAGCAATATGCAGACCATGTTGAGTCAGTGGATAGAGCAGCAATATGCAGACCATGTGGAGTCAGTGGATAGAGCAGCAATATGCAGACCATGTTGAGTCAACTGGTCCATAAACCAGAAGTGCACAGACTTAATAAATTACTGTATATTGGTATAAAAATCTTGATATCATATCATAAAAATATTTGAATTAAATTGAAGTTTGTGAATTGACTATTTGGGTATTAAAATAATTTCAACATGATAAAACAATACTTACCGTAAGTGAAATTGCATGATGTTGTTATTTAATTTATTGATGCATAAATACTTGACATGATAACCATAGACTAGTTGAATTAAATTTAACTTAAATTTGAGGGTTTGGGATATTTTCCATATATATAACATTGTAAATTCACTGTTTCTATTATTATATGTTATACCGGTAGTCATATATTGAAAAGTACAATCGAGTTCGATGCTAACATTGAGCCTTGATTAATGTAATTAATAAGTTTACATGTCAGAATGTCTTATATATAATACCTGTATATTGTGAAATAACAAAACATGAAAAAGAAAATCATGAAAAAAATGGCCAAAAGCAGAAGTAACAGTGAATGTGCATTAACCATATCACTGTTGAATACAAGATAATCACTGTTATACATGGCATTCTTGGCCAGCTCCAGCAGTGAGAAGGTTAAACTAAATGAATCATAAATATCATGAAGCACCTCTAATGTCTGGCCAGTAGTGTTGGACAGTTGCGATCAACATGATGCATATCTCAATTGGAAATGGTTTGTTTCACTGCCTGTCCAGCCCTGACCCATTGAATAACACACATCTCTGGTTTCCATCAACCAGCTCCTGCCATGCACAGTCTAATTAAACAACTTTTACCCCTGCTTGATGAAGAATACCATGCACAAGACCGGTCTATCTTAATCTGGGAGGCTCCCGGATAGGAATAGAGGCTCATAGGGATAGAGATACTCCATTTCAGTACAATGTATTCAGAAATACAATCAAGGGATTTATTTTCTGTGTTGTAATAAAACATATTTAATTAAAAAAATATTTAAAAAAATATTTGTCTGCAAATGCGTGTAATTTCATTTACACAATAAGTAAGTTTTAGCATTTGTGCATACCGTAATTTGCATCTGCATAATTTAAGTGTTTTACAGTATTTATGTTTAATATAATACATATGGCCAAGACTTCAGCAAGGGTACCAAGTATGTGACATTTTATTAACGTAGTCACATATAATAATTATCACAATGTTTTCATACCGAGCATAATAATAATCTTGATTAAAATATTCATGCTGGAAATATAGAATAGCATGATAATGACGGTAGATAAAATAACATACATTATATAATTAATAACTAACAGTAAATCATGCTATATTATTGATATGATATAATCAATAACATCAAATAATAAACCTTTTCGAACTAGAAATATTTCCAACAGAAAAATGGAATCATTTTCAGTAAATCCCATTCCTATCAAAAATAATCATAAAAATTACCTAAGCCTAATTAATGAATCAATTCCCCACTATAATGCTGAATATATTATTTCATGTAATTATTTAATCCATATCAAATTTTGTACTTCCGTATTTCAAACGTTATAATATGTGTATTTATCTAATAATTACTCATATACATATTATTATTATTATATTAGTAGATACAGAAATGATATGAAATTTAAATAAGTTTGAATACGACTCATAATTCCTCCCTGGCTGTATGCAAGCTGTAATTATTGGCTCCACATGCTAACATGAACATCTCTATTATGAGATTAGGTATAGCCTACTCCTAAGCTGTGACTTTGTTGACCTGCTTAACGCCATCATGAACAGATCACTTGCTCTCCAATCCTTGCTTACTATAGGCTCTCCAGCTGGATATCTGATACACACAGGAGAACATTGATATTGAGAACATTGATATTTTCTTATATTCAATGAAGCTACCTGTAAGCTTGCTTAAGGTTGACTGGACAAATGCACGAACATATGTATACATGAATAGCATTGAATGCATGGACATGCATGTACTTATAGAATTATAGAATATAGCATTCTTTAAGTACATGCATGTACATATCTTCATAACCATACCAAAATATTCATCAAGGTCATTAAGCTCTCAAAGTTGGATTTTATATCCAAGCAGTGATTACTTATTTGATTTGATAAATTAAAATGAATAAAAATTGAATTAGGATTTTGTGTTTTTCCATGGTTGAAAATGTTACTTTTTCTGAGTATACATGTATAAATCATATAATATACCATATAATATCGTCATTTAATTTTATAATTATCATTGGATTTTAAGTTTGAGATGGGTGTAAAATAATATTTAAAAAATAGTAGATATTAAAATTAGTTAAAAGGATGAAAGGACATTGTTTCTATGTTTATAAAATGATAATAACATTAGCCAAAAATATATAATGAATTCTAAAAAGAAATTCATGTAAGAAAATACCAGCTCAACTATTCAATATTCTTTATTATGAAAAGTAAGCAATCGAAATGATTGATTTATATATTCTTCTTGAACCTCTATCATTATAAATGTACTGCATACTTAACATTACCCAAATAACAAGTTGCGTATACCCCAGAAAACAAAGGGGGATAATTAAGGTAGCAATGTATAAAGTGTAAGGAATTAAACTCTGCCTGACTGTCCCAGTGGTCAAGGTTATGCAAGAAGCTAACAAACACTCCTGGCATTTTATTACGAGGATTTGGAATTATTAATGTGTGGTTTGCGTATAGCATGCAACGGGAGATGCCTCATAAACAGATCCCAGCAGGGGGCTCATTCTCATTGAAAACAGATGCCTTATGCACAGTGCCACTGCTAAGCCTGTGACGTGTCCGTCCATGCCAGCAGTCCGTTTGTGCTGTCAGGATTATGCAATGCTCTAACTTTTAACATGAAGGCTACTTTAAAATAGAACCTAATTTCAACATTGTGTGCATAATAATAATAAAATAATGTATTTTAAGATATTTTTAATAAAATAAAATACCATTTTATGTGTAAGATATAATGGCCAATTCGCTAATTTTGAACATGACACTAAATCAAAGTAGAACCCAAGTTCAACATTGTCTGCATAAGAATAAAAATAATAATGTACTTTTTAATTTTTTTTTTTAATGAAATAGATATATTTTTGTTATGTATTGATTGGTTTATATTCAACCAAATAAACAGAAAATATTTTATATTTTTGAAATATTAATTAATTAATTAAATAACAATGTATAGCTCCTTTTAACAAATACAATTCCATTACTGGTAATCATTATCTGGAGAAAAATACAATAACATAGATTGGACAAACTATCAGAAAATCAGTAAAAATCAAATATAGAATAACAAGAAACTCTCAATCTAAATATTCTGAAATACATATCAACTTGTGTGTATATATACTGTAAATATCCATAATGGCACACTGTATAATAGCGCAGGCCATCTGGGAATCCAGCAAACTAAAAAATTCATCCATTTTGACCATTGTCCAGCAGCGGTCAGTGCATAATGTTCCTGTTGCCTGGCAACAAGCTTAATCTCTGTGGATGGAATGACAGTTTGATACTGGAGGATAGGGGGCCAGATTCAATTGGAATTCAGCCTTGCCATAAAGAAATGGTCAAAACATTTCTGCCTGCGACCTCCAGGTGACCCCTATGCTGATAAGGCAGCAGGGGCCGACCATGTCATGACATAATCAGGAAAGATGGCAAGGCCTGTTGTAAACACCATTTGGTTTCTAGGCAATGCAACAATATAATGAAAGCATTCAAAAAATGTCCGTGGCAAAAACATTCCGATCTTTGCTAGCAGATTGCAGTATTATTCTTATGCAATATTCTTTCATAGCTGTCTGATCTGTAAAATCTAGCCATTGAATGAATTCATGTAGATCTCTTTGATGTCGCTCTGCTGTATTAACATTTAATTATACCTGGGATAGAATCAATGTTCTTGGTCTAATCATGGATAAACCAGTGGGTTAAGTGATGGCTTGCATTCTTTCTTCTTCTTTTTTTTACTCACACAAATTTAAAGAAACAATTCCTAGTTTTACATGTAATTCAAATTACAATAGTAGTGAAAGGTAATACACAGAATTTAAGTCAGAAATATATTTCTACAGGTATATGAATAACTTATAATAATTTTGAATAATAGCTAAGTATGGTTGCTATCAAACTATATTAGTTTGTAAATTTAAATGTATAAGCATAAATAAAGAAGTACCTTATAAAATATATTAGCATTTTTAAAAATCAACGAATTAAAAAGATTTCCAAAATAATAATTTCCAATATGAAAGTTATATAATTAATAGATGTATACTGGTATAGTTTCCTCACAATAACTATTCCATTTAAATAATATATTAATAAGCATTTGACACAATATGAATTCATTATGCTCAGATAGACATAATATAATGACCCATGCTTTGCATTAGGTCATATATCACATGTCACATGGGACAGGCCATAGAGTGGACACAATATCATTTATAGCCTATAGGAGACATACCAGACCGGTATGACACTATCAGCTGATTGGACAATGCTTTCTGTGGAGGAGGTGATATAATATTATATCACCCAGGGAACCACGGACCAATAGTCCACTTTGTCACCATGTACATTTTATTGGCTGTTGATTGACATAGTAATCAATATTACAAATGTAGTAAATGTTATCATAGAAATGCAAACTTTTCTACCATAAATACAATTAACTGAAATTGGTTTTATTATCTACAATATTAATTATGTTTTCCCTGAAATACAAACATTTGTAATACTGATAACAAAAAATAGTTTCATCAACTACAATATTAATTGTAATAGTACTAACTGTAACTAACAAACAAGTACCTTTTAATAATATTGGCAAATAATTATGACAGACAACCAATCTAGGTTTCAAGAAATGCGATTGTCATCAATGTTATCATTAGCTATGGCATGTTATGTTTCAGTCCGACATCCTTTTCAGAGAATACCACCAAGTATGAACTTAACATTTGTAGTACAGCTGTACATATCCTTATGAAACTAGTATGTACATGTATGTACAGTTGATGTATAATGTACAATAATATGTCAAGTGTGTAGTTATTGTACATAATGTACAGTTATCATGTACATGTTGTAGCTCTATGTGCAATATTGTCAAGTATGTCCAGTTATTGTACAATTGTCAAGTGTGTACAGTTGTCAAATGTGTACAGTTATTGTACAATAGTCAAGTGTGTACAGTTATTGTACAGTTGTCAAGTGTGTACAGTTATTGTACAGTTGTCAAGTGTGTACAGTTATTATACAATTGTCAAGTGTGTACAGTTATTATACAATTGTCAAGTGTGTACAGTTATCAAGTATGTACAGTTATTGTACAATTGTCAAGTGTGTACAGTTATTGTACAGTTGTCAAGTATGTACAGTTATTGTATTTGTACAATTGTCAATTGTGTATAGTTATTGTACAATTGTCAAGTGTGTAAGTTATTGTACAAATGTAAATTTGTCAAGTACATGGGGTGGCTCTATTGTGTACAATTGTCAAGTGTATATATTTACTGTAAATATATTATTGTCATGTACATGTACACTTACTTATATTTACACCAGTGATATGCAGTTGGCCTATACAGTTGCCGTATGTAATAAGTTGCTATGCATGTACAATGTTGTTTCTGGGATTCGAACCCGAGTTCCTGGATTCCAACACTCTACCGTCTGAGCCAAAGGACTATAACCCTGCTGACCGTAAATATAGCAGCATCTTATATCGCACCTGGCTATATTCATTTCTCTGCAACAGTTTTATTATGCTACTTGCTAAATCCAAGTAACACTTACGTTTAGGGCAATGATATAATGCAAGGGAAACAACTCTTGACAATATATATCACAGGATTGCGACTTGTGCTTGGTCAGCGTTGGGCAAAGTTAGTCTGGATGTTGATATGTGATCACTGTGTCACAATATAGAGAATAGATATTGATAAGCCAGAATTAGTTTAATAATCTTCACATTGAAATATTATTGCCACCTATTGTAGGAATTATGTTGCCAGTTATTTGATGTAATTCTATTCTCTCAATAGAAATGCTACCTCTGTGTGTCTACATAGCGTATAGCTGCACTGCTTGATGAAGGAATATTAACAGAAATTTGATGTAACCGAATCCTTCTCTGATGAGTTATGAACCGATATCAACATACTTCTTTCACGCCACCTTCAAATGAGAACTTATTGGAATTCAATAATAGCGTGTAATTAAACGGTTGAATTATAGAATTATATGTCCTGTATTCGTGTATCAATTTGACCTTTGATTAAACAAACAATAATTTATCTTCATTAACTTAATTTGTTTCAGAGACATATAGTAACCCGAGTTCACATGATCAATGTCATATCCTGTATCAAGTTAACAGCGCTAATCTGCTAGTACTTGATCAACAAGATACAGCTATTTTCTAAACTTGTTTATCAGCTGACATATCTTATGAGGTTAAACGATCCTAGAAATAGAAAGTGGAAAAAGATGCCCAATCATTAAAATTATAATGATAAGGTATTCATGAATTTATATGAATTTAGATTTTCCTTCATTTTCTTAAAATCACAATTCCATCAATGTTGTCTCAGTATATGCCTGTCAGTCTCCAGGTTTTATAATAAGTCTGTCTATGTATTACTCAAGTCACTTGAGGCTCTTCAATACTGAAACGGAAAAAAGCACTGTATTTGTAGTCGTTGGTCCAATGATGACAGCTACATAGGCAGCCCCTTTAAGAGCAGTCACAACAATGCGTGCAGACTCATGCAAAATCAATATGTTCTTAATAGCTTTTTAAGCATCTTAAAAGACATAAACACACAAAAAATAATCAATTGATCAATTATCATAATCACTGTATCTCATGATGTGTCAGCATTTGGTAAAAAACCCGACGATCAATAAGGTTAAAAGATCAGTTTCCTGTCACACGAAAGAGATACACTTTGATCAATATGTACGAGAAAAAAGCCACAGACTTGCTCGCTCATGGCAATAACGGTCTGCTCATCGGCAGTCATCAACTCTTGGTGGGCGAATTATTTCATTTCAGTGTGATAACCTCTCCAAGCAGTAATTACATGACAGGAAATCTCCTCTTTTTATAGATTTAAGTAATCTACTCCTCCACTTGATGCGACTCACCTTCAATTGAGCCGCTTAGCTATTCTTTCTTTTTAATCATTTAATCTTATACTGTTTCTTTATCCAAATGTTAGTCACTGAATTGTTTGCCAAGGTATTTTGAAATTTGTTCAAATTTTGAACATAAACCGAAGTGGTACCAATATGCATTTTTATTATATATTATGGTAGTAGTTTAATCTGGGATAATTTTAACTATTTTACACAATCATAAATAGATCTGCATTATAGTTATTCTTAAACTTAGACAGAATTAAGAGTCACCACTTTTAGCAATGAGAAAACATATTAATATTAATATATAATCATAACATTTCAGCGTTAGTTTATAATAATAATATATTAACCGCAGCTTCAATACTTCATAAAGAACATACCTTATTATGTTACTTTGTTCAAGATGCATTCTAGAATGTGCATGTTATATGCATACAAATATATATACTGCAATATAACATCTTCATTTACTTTCCATGCTAAATCTGTATGGCATATCTATTTATGAAGATTTTATTGCCACTTCAATTATTAATAATCCACAACGGCATGCTCCAGTATCAAATTACTCTAGCTCTCTAGCCGTTGATTCTTTCAAAGTTGCAGCCATGGAAGTATTGCAAAGAGGTAGCATCACTTGTTAAAGCAAATACTCATTGTCACTAAATGCTTTTTAGATCATATTTTTTACAAGGTCAAAGTGCAAACGATATGGAGAAAAAAAAACATATTAATCTTTGCTGTATTTTTTAAATGCTACAAAACATGCTGACTCCTCATCAGAAGATCCATGGATAGCATGGTACTAGCTCCCAATGACTATGCAATTGGTACCAACAAATGTATGGTCTTTTGTTTCCATTACATTACTAAATATCTTTTAGTACTACAGTGTACTACAGTCCATCACTGTTCAAGTACTGCATTGTACTACTGTTCAAGTACTCCAACTGTCTATAAGCACTACAGTATACCACTGTTCAAGTATTGCCACTGTCCAAGTACTGCATTGTACTACTGTCCAAGTACTCCAACTGTCTATAAGTACTACAGTATACCACTGTTCAAGTATTGCCACTGTCCAAGTACTGCATTGTACTACTGTCCAAGTACTCCAACTGTC
>JAVCKZ010048282.1:0-18579 GCA_034780755.1 Lepetodrilus elevatus
TGTGTGTGTGTGTGTGTGTGTGTGTGTGTGTGTGTGTGTGTGTGTGTGTGTGTGTGTGTGTGTGTGTGTGTGTGAGGTGGGAGTGAAAGTGCTCTACATTGGCCATGATTTAGAATTATGCCCCAAAAATACCTAGATCTGAAATATATTAAGTCGTGACAACCATGTGGGCAAAGAAACGCAAACTCTGTGTGTGCTCATGTGCATGTGCACTACAGTGATAGGCACAGTTGAAACATTTTGTGCTCTCACAAATCATGCTCAAATACTTAAATCTGATATATATATTAAAATTGTGAAAAAACACACAAACTGCGTGCATGTGTGGGTGCGAGTGCTAGTGTGTGTGATTGAGTGCATGGGTGAGTTAGCAAATGCGAGTATTAATGTGTGTGGGCGCGAGTGTGTGCAGGTGTGTGTCTATGTGTGTATCCGTGGGTGAGTGTGTGGGTGAGTGAGTGAGTGTGTGTGGGTGAGTGGTAGGGTGGATGAGTGTGTGTGTGTGGGCGAGTGAGTGTGTGGGCCAGCGTGTGGATGAGTGTGTGGGCCAGCGTGTGGATGAGTGTGTGGGTGAGTGGGAGGGTGGGTGGCATGCGGTGAGTACCTGGAGTGCGGCCACCTGTACCTGGAGGTGAGAGTTGGAAGTCTTGAGGTCGGCCACCATCTGGTCGGAGGCCCTCTGCAGGAGGCCCATCTGTCTCTGGAGGTCCAGCTTGTCCTCACGCTCCTGCTCCAGCTGTGGAGGAAGAGGTCAATTTTCATGAGATCACTAAAGCTTAGATTCTCATCCCTGCTTCTGGAGTATCTCGGTGGAAGACAATTTTACAAAATGAATATAAACACTAAATTAATCTGTGAACGAGATCTGACCTGTTTCTTGATGACGCCAAATTCTGGCAGCATGGATAGTGTTGACCTCTTGCGACCTCGCCCAGGCGTGGTCTTCCCCTGTGGGGTCATCAGATGTTCCAGGTGGACCACCTTCGTCTCCAGCTCCTGAATCTGCGCCTCCTTCTCCTCCATCTGACTCGACACCTCCTCCTGGAAGTAGGTCACGTTACAGTTAGAAAGTAGGTCATGTGACAATTAGAAAGTAGGTCATATGACAATTAGAAAGTAGGTCATACAACAATTTTAAGTAGGTCATGTGACATCTCCTGGAAGTGGGTCATGCAATTATTAGAAAGTAGATCACATTCATTAAGAAAGTAGCCAATGTGAAATATTAAGAAAGTAGGACATGCAACTAGAAAGTAGGCCACATGACATTTAGAAACTGGTCACTGACAATTAGAAACTAGGTCATGTGACTAGAAAATAGGTCACCTGAGATTGAGAAAGTAGGTCATGTGACTAAAAAACAGGTCATGTGAATGTAGGTCATATTACAACTATGTTATTTATGCGCAATTAACCCTCTCCCTGCTGGATTAGGCACATGTTCTACTCTTTAGGGCATCTCCAGTTGTCTTCAACATGGAGAGCGTTAAGAAAGTTAAGTAGGTCTACTGCAGGACATTAAAGCGTATAGCTCGGCCGTGCAAACCTTGATATTGATGGACTGCTTCGCCTCCTTGAGCTCATTGATCTCGGCGGCTTGTTTCTTCATCAGAGCCTCCAGACTGCCCATCAGCTTGTCACGTGACTCACGCCACACCTGGTGCAGGAATTGTAATAATAACAGTAATAATAGTAATAATAAGAATAATAAGAATAAGAAGAAGAATTTAAGAAGAATAAGAGAAGAAGAAGAATTTGAGAAGAATTTAAGAAGAAGAATTATATATTTTATAAATGTTTTGGTGTGGCCATTATGGTGTAGAGCCACTTTCACAATTATAATAATAATAATAATAATAATAAATGAGTGAGTGAACATGGAGTTTAACGTTGCTGCGGGATAATAATAATAAAAGCATGAATAAAATAATGTGCTACACCTGTCAATGGATCAATGTGGACTCGCACAACCTTATCAACTCCTTGGGAAGTTTACAACGTAAGCTGCCATTGTAAATACAAACATAGCCAGGTTTAAGAGATCGACCGCTAAACCTCAAAACCTGCGGAGGATTCTCAAACCTGTAGATTCTATATAGAAAGCTGTGATATAAGTAAAAGAATCTTGAAAGTGGGTGTAAACTCCAAATAAATAAAATAAATAAATTAAAAATATACAAAGACTAAACTGACTGTCATCTCCTGGTCCTTGTCAGTGACCCTCGTCTTCATGTCCTTTAGCATGTCCTCATACTTAGGGATTTCTTTCTCCACCTTCCGGAGGTCGTGGGTCTTCTCCTACAACCGTCAGAAGGAATTATTTAATACTGGGCAGGTATCAAAATTAACACTCACCTGCTAGCCCGAGCCATTTCACCCAATGCTAAATGTATCCTAAGGACTAGTAGAAATTCACAACATTTGTTGTTTGTATCACTATTCAGGCTAGTAGTACTAGTATGTTAGTTTTTATCACTGATTGTGAATGATAGCTAAGAAGTTTCGAGAATACGGGCCCTGGTTACTAACCCTGAGCTTGGCTTTGAGCTCCTCAACGATTCCAGCATTCTCCATCTTGTTTTCTGCAACTCGGATGCAAACGTCTTTCTCCGCAGACAACTTCATGTCAACGATCTCTTGACGTTTCTCTGTGGACAAGCAAATACTGTTACAAGCTTGTCCAAATATAGCAGTAATCCTGCGAGCACCAGCTGGTACCGACAGACCAAGGATGATAACACCATTGCCACGGTACAGACGGTGCATCCTATGAATATGGCGTCAGAAAGGTAACTTGAGTCCTACCTAACAGCGACCTCTCCATGTCCTTCAGCTCGTGGTTGTTCTCGCGGATGATGGTGTCCTTCACGTCCTTCTCGGCGGTCAACCGCTCCACCGTCCTCCTCAGCTCGTCCCGCTCCACCTCGGCCTTGGTCAGCGACTTGACCACGTCCCGCATGTCCCGACTCGAGTCTCCTCGCTGCTCCAGCAATGAACGGTACTTGTCGGCCATCTTGTCCAACTCTGCAGAAAGTTAGAAAAAAATATATCCTAATTTGATTTTTTAAATTGTTTTATTATTTTTAAATTGGGGTTTAATCTAGTCGCTTTCTAGAATCTTTCACTAATATCACGACTTCTGAAGTTTAGGGCAGGAGGAAACCCGCAACATCTGTAGCACTGAATGTGGCAGTAAAACAACGAGCAACAACTGGTACCGACAAGACCAAGGATGATAACTGCATTGCCACTCTACGTACAGTGCATCCTATCAATATCGCGTCAGAAAGGTAACTTTTGCGAATATTTTCTTATTATTAATGGCTTTATTGATGAAGATTTCATGCTCAACTCAAAGTTTTGTTCAAAAATACCCATATAAAATTTGAGCTTGAGCATGAAACCGTACTCATAAAGTTTCACTCGACACACAGCAGTGACGCTCACCCTCGTTGAGGAGCTTGATCTCTTCGTCCTTGTTGTTGAGAACCTTGTCCTGCGTGTCCATCGTCTCCTCTTGCTCCGTCAGCGCCACCTTCAGCTGCTCGATCACGTTCTCATTGGCTCGGGCATCTACGTACAGTAACAGCACATTGGTGTATAGTACAACACACTGGGCATTTACTTACATGTACAAACATTGGTAAACTCACTGATTGTTGCAAAGGCTTGTTAATCGTTGTGAAGTGCATGTAACATTAGATATGCAAAGGTTCCCCCTTAATGCTATTGTTCCAAAAAAGAATTTATTTTTTTTCCATCAAGAATGAAGAAGATCCCAAAACTGATTTGATAAACAAATTGGTTTGTAATTATAAAGAAAAATAGTATGCAAGAAATGCTGCCAAATCTTCCCATTTAAAATCAACCACATTCATTACACAAAACATAAAACAAAACCACTACAATATTTAGTTGTACCAGAAGTACCACACCCAACCAATCAACATACCGGGTAGTCTAGAATCTAGACTTCTATGGCACCATATATGCATTCAGCTCATATGAGCGTTAGTAGTGCGATAGTGGAGACGATGCAACTTTGTCTACATACCTGGGTACACGCATGGACCCACCCAACATCATACCCACACACATGCATGCATTCACGGAACCACCCAACATCATACCCACACACATGCATGCATTCACGGAACCACCAAACATCATACCCGCACACACACACACATACAGAAACGTTTCAAAGTTCACCTTTCAACGCCAAGTCAAACTTCTCTCTCTCCGCCTCCTGGCCACGCTTGTAATCCTTCAGGGTCTGACTCCTGGCTTCCAGCTTATCAGACTTGCGCTCCAAGTCCGACCTCAACTGCTTGATCTCCTGTCGGAGGTCAAACGCTGAGGTCTGTTCACGGGATATTTTGTCCTTCTCACTCTGAAACAATATATCAGATAGCACTGAGTACTGTACCCACAAAGCTGGGTCAATTATCCCCACAAAGCTGGGTCAATTATCCCCACAAAGCTGGGTCAATTATCCCCACAAAGCTGGGTCAATTATCCTCTTCTAAGATACTGTCATGGCTAGCCTACATCTTCTGGTGGTTTCCAACAATACAAAATCATCACAGTGGTTTCAATAGGTGCCGGCAAACAGCAAAATTGTCCGTCTATTTTGGACTATTTCCCTAACTTTGCCGTATACTTTCAATCTTGCTAATACTACTTTGTAGATAAAAGTATGCAGGTCTTTTGCCTCTTACTTTTGCTACTCTGCCACCTACTTCCGATTCTACTGAAACTACTGAGCTTGGGAGGTAGATTGAAGTAAAAAAGTTGTTGTTTTACGACACAATTTCTATTGAGACGAAATGGACCAAAGTGTTAGAATAAATAGTAACTGAACGATTATTTAACACCACCTGCAACAATATTTCTATTCATGAGAAATATCACAATTTCAAATATAGTGTTTCTAATAGTAGATATGTTTAAAGTTTTTGAGGAAATTTTTAATCAAAATCTGAGGAAGGGCCAGTTTCTAAAACAATTTTTATAGAGGTGTGGGGGAAATAAAATCATAAAAATATTATATTAGCAGTTATCCGGGAGGAAATAAATCAACCCTGTACAAATAAATCAGCAGATTCCCGCGGATCTGCAGAAGTTGTCCATGCCTGCTGGACTAGACACCTACCTGTAGTGCCGAAACCTTGTCCTCCGCCTCGTGTAGTGAGACCTGAGCGGCCGTCAGCTGATCCTCCAGTTCAGAGATCTTCACGATGTTCTCCTTCATGTCGTCGCTGGCCTGCTGTAACTGCTGCCGTAGGTTGCGCTCGCGATCCTGACTCTGTGAAGATATGTGGTTAATTAAATTAACTTTCTCTCCATTAGAGGCTGTGAGAAATGTTGCACGTATAGCTGCAAGGATGATTATTGAAATTAGATTAGAAAAAAAAATCAAATATAAATCAAATAAGATTAGAAAAAACATAAATAAAATTTAAATACTAGTTAATTTATTCATAATTATAAAATTTCTTATTTCTGAAATATAGAACATATAGATATCTAGAATTATTAAACTAAAATTAAACTAGAAGAAAAAAATAATTAAGTATACATATTTATTTATTAATAAAATTCTATATTTCTGAAAAAAAATACCAGAATAAATTGAACGAACTAAAAAAAATAAACATAAAATGAAGAAAAATAACAAAATAAGTTTGGTATACGGAATAATCTTTACATCATATTTCCTTACCCTTTGCAACTCATCATGCACAAACGAATCCGTTGACGTTGTTGAAGAAGACGACATTCTTTCAGAGTTCTCCGTTTTGTGAACGTCCAAAATATCTCGTTTCTTCTGTTCCAGCTCACAGTTCACAGATTTCAACTCAACTTCCAGACGATTGACCTTAGCTTCACAAACATTCAGTTCCTTGACACACTGTTCATGTTTCTTGTTCAAGGCTTCGAACTTGCTTTCGAAATCTTCGAGTCTGCTGGACAAGACGGATTCCTCCAATTTCGTGGGACTGAGAATCGCAGCTCCTCCCTGAAGTCGGTCGAGCTTTCGCTTCAGACTCTTGATTTCGTACGTTGCGTTTACCAGCGCACACTCGGCTTCCACTTTCTCCTTCCTGATCCTCCTGGCGTGCCCGGGTGCCGAGTCGTCGCCAGCCTTCAACGAGTCCACAAGCTTCTGCAGCTCCTTGTTCCGCTGTTGTTCCGATTCCAGTTGACCGGAGACATCCACACTTACTTCTCCGTCGACGGAATCTGCCTCGTTTCTCGAAGACCGAGGGCGAATGTCGGCACGATTCTTTTCCTCTACAACCAGTTGAGTCACTTCCTGTTCAAGTTTTGCGATTTTGTCCCTCAGTGACGTCACTTCGTTTTCCAATTCCGTGCTCCTTTCTCGTATGGAACGGATTTCCGATTCAAGTTCATTCCTCTGTTTCTCCATAGCTTTTAGTTCCAATTCCAAGCGTTCCTTTTCCCGTAATGCCGAGTCTCGTTCCTCCTCTAGAGATCCGACCTTGTTCTTCATGGTCTGTGCACGCTCCTTTTCTTTCAAATACTTCTTCTCCAGCGTTTGAATCGCCTCCTCACGGGAATCCCTTTCACTAACAATATCAGACTCAGCCTCAAGCTTCGACTTTTCCACCGCCTTGAGCTCGTTCAGACTCTTCTTCAACTCCACCTCCACTTCGCCTCGGGCTCGCGTCGCCTCTTCCAAATCCTTACGCCCTTCCTTCAGAGCTTCTTCCAACTCCCTCTTGTCACGTTCGGACACCTCGAGCTCCTGCTTGTACTTCTGATGAAGGGTCTTCTCCATGTGCAGCGTCGACTTCAACTCCGCGATCGTCAGCGACTGCTCGCTGAGTTGCGACAGCTTGGCGTCGTTGGAGGCGAATTTCTCCTGCATCTCGGAGAACGAGCTCCGCACCAGATCTACCTCGTGTTCCTTGTTCCTGAGCTCCATCTGGAGGTCGGCCACCTGCATCTCCAGTTCCTTCACTTCCTGTCGGGCCTCCTCGTCCCGGTCAGAGAGGCTCCGGATTTTCACGTCTTTGACACGCAGCGCGGATGACGAGGCGTCCATTCTCTGGTTCAACTCCAGAAGCTGCTCGGTCTTCTCTTCCAAGTTCCTGGTCACGGACGAAAGCTGGTTGGTCTGCACCTTCGCCGAGTCGCGGAGGTCGGCCGTTTGGCTCTGCAGCATCTCCGTCATATCGGCTAGGGAGACGTTCTTCTCCTTCAGCGTTCGCTGGACGTCCTCGAGGTCAGATCTCGCTTGGCGCAAGTTGACCTCGTGTTCCGATATTTTCTCGTTCAGTTCCGACTTCGCAGACTCCAATTCCTCATTTTCGTCACACTTGTTTTCAAGTCGTTTCTCCAAAGACGTGATTTCTTCGCTTGATTGCGCACACTTTTTGGTTAGTTCATTTATCTCTGAAGTTTTCTGTTCCACGTCTTCTTTGAGCTTTATCATTACATCTTGGACTTTTTGACACGTTGTGGTCTTGCCCTCGGTTTCCTCCTTCAGTGATGCGATCTCCGTGGCTAAAGAGGTGATGTGATCAACTTTCTTCTTCAACTCTTGTTCCTTCTGTACGACGAGTTCGTTCAACTCTTCCCTTTGAGCATTCATCCTCTCTTCCATGTCACTGACCGACTCATCTTTCCGAGACATCGATTCCGACATCTTCTTCAACTGCTCCTCCTTCTCTCTAAGTTCCTTCTCCAGCTTTTCCTGAAGGGCAGACAACTCCTTCTTCACCTGGGCATCCCTGTCAGACCTCTGGACCAGGATCGTCTCCCTTTGTTCGGTGGAGGCACTAAGCATCTCCTTCAGCTCTGTGTTCAAAACTCCGAGTTCCTCGACACTTTTCTCCAGCTTCTCGATCTCATCGGCCTTCTGTTTCATTTTCGCCTCGAGCTCGTGAACCCGTTCCTTAACCGCCTCCTTGACCTCCACGTGGTCCACGATAATCTGATCCTTGACCTCAACGACCTCCAGAATGTTCTCCTTCTCTGCGCTCAGCTTCTCCTTTTCGCTCGTGACCGATTCCAGATCGGACTTGACCTCCTCCAACGCAAACTCCAGATCCGAGAGCTTCTCATCCCGAGACTTGACCTCGGCTTCCAGTTTGTCCTTCTGCGACTGATCGATCACCTCGTGGTTCTTCAACCGCCTCATCGCCTCCTCCGCCTCTTTTCCGACCTCCTTCAGCCGAGCCTTTACCTCGGTCACCTCCAGCTTGGTCTCCACGTGGCGGCCGGTCTCGACCTCCAGCTTGTTCTCGAGGTCGGCGGCAGACTCCTTGGCGAGGTCCAGAGACTGCTGCAGCTGGAAGACCACAGAGCTGTTCCTGTCCACCTCCTCCTGCAGGTGCTTGATCTGCTTCATCAGATGGTTCTTGAAGCCTTCGTCCACCTCCTTCGAGCCCTTCTGCGGCGTCTTCCTGGGCGACTTCTTCAGCGGCGACCCGTTCTGCGCCTTCAGCTTCGACCTCAGATCGGCAACCTGCGCCTTGTACAGAGCTATTTCAGCGTTGTAGCCGTGGATCAGAGCCTGGTCGCGCTTCAGGGCGTCGTCTTCCTCGCGTTTCAGCCGGGCTTTCAGCATCACCACCTGCTGGTCCCTGTCTTCGGAGCTGGTCGCTGTGACCTTGTCCGACACACTGGCCTTGACCTTGACCTCATCAGTGACCTTGACTGAATCACCGACCTTGACCTCTTCCTTTGATGCAAAGGCGTCCAGTTTGGATTGCAGTTCCTCGATCTTCCTGACCAGTTCATCGTTCTCATCTGAAACACAAAGATGGTGGTCAAAGTTGATGGATACAAACTTTAATTAAAGGGTGTAGGATAAAATTAAAGTAAGAAAAATTAAATTAAAATTAAAATATAAAAATATACATATATAGATTAGTAGATACTTCATGATGGCACTATGTAGCATTATGTTATTCATGGATAAGATCGAGGAACTTAAATTTCACATATTAGTCACAATATTCAATAGGGAAGAAAACTGGGTAAAAACATTGAATATCAATTAAATCTAAACACTATCACATTTATAAAATATACTGTAAAGGAATAGTGAAAACAGAATGTCATTGATATACATCTACATAACAAAACAAATAATCAGCTATGAAAATAAAACATTTATTATTCAAGGTGAAAATTGCACAAAAATCTATACATACCATGTCCAAAGTCTGATAATGATCACACAATAACTATCTTATCCCAAGTATCCTCCATATAGTGTATTTTATTTATCTGAGATTCTTCACCACATGTGCATTTGAAATGAAGTCACGTGTTTGGTTCAGAATTTTCCAAGCAAGCGGAAAATCACTTCTAAGTGAGCGATTCTGTTCATCTTCCTACTACCCGCCCCATACCATTGAGCCCTGATCGGATTATTGTGGGATGACAAACCAGGCACCAAAATTCATCATCTCAACTATTATATGGGGATTTGTGAACAAAATTGAGCAGGGGTTTGTACCCAAAAACATTTCGTAATCTCCAAGTGAGTGAGTGAAACGTTGCTGCAGGAATCTTTCACCCATTTGCGACGAGTAATCTCCGAGCCAGAGCTCATAGATACATACTAAACCATCTCATCTGCACATCAAATTTAAAATCGAAGCCGCTACCAATCAAGTATAATAAAAATAATTACAAGTTAAAGCCGAGATCTGGCCCAGAGACAAAACCTTTCTTCATGTTCAAGCTCAAAATTTATACAAGCATCTGTGAAGACAACTTGGAGTTGAGCATGAGCTCATACTAAAAAAAGTTCCGTAATCTTGGACCCTGACTCGGCGAATTCAATATTGGGAATTCAGTGCAAAACGTACGGTAGTCGAATTTGAAACCGTACTAAAAAGATGTCTCGTATCCTCGCTGGCCTGACATTGCTAACACAGGTGCATGCTTTCTCTGTGTGTGTGTGTGTGTGTGTGTGTGTGTGTGTGTTCAAAAGCTCAAAGTTCAAACCCATGCTGGGAACCGAATCAATCGCACACCATTCCCTCTTCAGTACTGAAATGACTTTTTTTCATACTTGGACGACTGGCGTTCAGTGCACTTGAACTAAGGGAGATAACTCTACAGCAAAAGTAGCATTCATGGACTACTGATTATACCATGTATAACTAGTCAGATGCACAATGTTTTTATATAGAGAGAATACTAAATGAGCGTCTGTGTATTACCATTTTTATGGTTTTAGTATCCTCCGCTATAGATACAAAAAGTGTCAAAACTGTGAGGATGTATGATGTTGCACAATCTGTTGAATGTGTCAGAACTGATGAATATGGCAGATTTTTCTTTCAGTGTAGTTAATCATGGTTTTCAAGTACACTAGACCGTGCATATATTGTACAACCTTTCAACATCTTTTGTCATGATCTGTCACAATGTGTCAGAACTAATGAACGATGCAGATTTTACATTTTTTATCACATTTTCGTTTCATTGTGTAGTAATAATCATCATGGTTTTCAAGTACAACCTTTCAACGTTGTCCGTCATGACGCGGCCGGGCCCTGAGATTATGAAAGATCTTCAGTTCGTACTCGAAAGGTTTCGTAAGCCTGCGTATGTACCAGTCTTGATCTTAGGATCTATCCAGGCTCAAGCTCCAAGGAGTGAGTGAATATGGAGTTTAACGGCGCTGCAGGAATCTTTCATCCATTTGCGACGATTCCAAGGAGGCGGTTAGTGAAATATTGAACATCATTCAGTACATTTCATTGGCATATAGATACAAGACTACATGGCTTTGTGTGATGTTAACACTAAGCAGCTTCATTTCATAAGACGTGAAAATCATTCCATTCAGACCTTGGACAGGGTACACAAGCTGCAGTTGTCTCCCTTGCAATAAATTCACAACAACTGCGCGACTCCACGTCAACCACAAAACTGGACTTTCACCTCGTCAACATGGCGAAATCTTTACAATATGGTGAAATTAGGAATCATAAATGTTCTCAAATGAAAATGAGGAACCTTTCCGCATAAAAGAAAATATTAAAAAATGGTATATATGCTTCTTGTTTAGTTTTATTTCTATGGGTTGTTTTGTTGTGGGTTTGTTGTGGGTTTTTTCCAAAATATTTATTTCCGAATTTACTAAAATTTTGATTTGATTTTTTTTTACTAAATTTTAACAAGACAATTTATGACTCCCAAGTTGACAGATGTGTAAAAAGCCTTGCCAGTTCATGGAATATACCGCAGTCAGTCGTGGTGAATTACCTGCAATGGAAACAACCGTGGCATCAGCCATTATTTCACAGCTTCCGCGCGTACTAGCCCCCTGCCCGCAGTCTGAAATACAAAACAAAACTCTTGCTTTTTAGTATTCTTCATACATCTTATGTACATTTATTTACGACAAAGCTTACATACACACATAAGACATGCATAAAAACAAATGTAACAGGAATGGACTGATAAAACCCAGTGATTACGGTACACATTGCATAGTGAGGTAGCGAGAGAGAGTAAGTGAGTGAATATAGAGTTTAACGTCGCTGCGGGAAAATTTCACCCATTTGCGACGAGAGCGATAGAGAGTGAGTGAGTGAATATGGAGTTTAACGTCGCTGCAGGAATCTTCCACCCATTTGCGACGAGAGAGGTAGAGAGAGAAATAGAGATATGTATGGAAATGTTCTGTAGCGGTGAGTGGATACAGGAATAAAAATGGGACTAAAACTCGATCTGTACACTATGTGTTAGGGCACCCTTTAATTTAAATCACAAATTCACTATCTGACCATACACAGGGTTGAGAATGGGAAATTGTGTTTACAGTTCAGCTAAAACAGACGGGAACCAGGCCCAAGATTCCTAAGCTTTTCAAGTACGATTCCATGCTCAAATTAAGATTTTAAACAGTTGAGCATGAAATCGCACCCAACAAAGTTACGTAATATCTGGGTTAGATCATTTACAGGCCTCAAAGTTACAATTTTTTCCAAGGAGCCTTTTGGCTCCTGTATAGCCAAAAACACTTATAATAAGTGAACTATTGGTTGCCAAATGGGAAATTAGGTCGTCATGGCTCCCAAATTGGTATCTAAATTGCATTATGCTATCCACATCCACATCCACAACCCTTTGTGGCATATTGAAAAGTGCACAAGTTATGGGTTTACCAGTACAGATATTAAAAAATGGATAGATATTGAGACATTATTTATACAATATATGGAAAATGGGTTAAAACATTCGCAACATAAATAATAACATTCGCAACATCATGTCCTTTTGTCAATAAATGGTACACAACATTATCAACAATGAAGTAGGACTACAGTATATTCAGTTTCTATGAGTACCATTAATATTATTATTATTATCTGCTGTCGATATGTGTAAATGAAAAAGAAATATCACTCATAATTATCTTTCAAATTTAATTTACCTATCACCTATTTAGTCCACTATTAAAAATTGTAGTAAAATGTCAGAATTTTAAATGTGAAAAATTAAAACAAAAAGTATCTTTTTGAAATGTAACACAAGTATATATTTTTTTTGTGTTAAAAAGAAACAAACAAAAAATTGAAAGACACGGTCTATCAATGCAAAATTATAATTCTTTTTTTTGGGGGGGGGGGCTACAAAAATATATATATTATTATAATCGCTTCATGGGAATATCTACAAATACATGTACACGGCCACTTAAAAAAACCCAACACATTTCCGAATCGAAACCATTCATCAGACAGACACAGATCTCAGAACTTTAACCTCGCTCTGAGATTATATTTCTGTTTGGTCTGACCGTCCTGGGTAGATTTCCTCTGCAGTTTGCTCCCCAGACTCGTTCGTTTCTTGGCCACTTTCTTGTCTTCCTTATCCTTGTCCCTCCGGAACGTCCGCCGGAAGAACGAGTTCTCCTTGTTCCGTTTCCCCCTGTCTGCCGGAATGGCCTCCTCCCGCGGTGCAGCCAACTGACCAGTCGACTGCTTTGTAGGGGAGTTCCTCAACCGCAGCAGGCTGGTTTTGGTGTGCCGCGCCATCAGCTTCCGGATCGGCGTGACCACGACCCGGAGCACCCGACTCCGCTCATGTTCCACGACGTATTCCGGAAGGACGGAATGAGACCCGGGGGAGACGGAAGCCGTGGAGATCTCGTTTATGGATTCGTTGTCGCAGATCAAGTGGCAGGACGCTGCCAATGCCCGCTGCTGTTGTTGCTGCGGCTGTAGGGATGGTGCTCTACCTTGGATCTGCTTGTGCTGTCCCTGCATGGACTGGATCCGTTCGTTCTTCCGCTGGAGCCGTACGTCGCTGTCCTCGACGGCGTGCCGGTTCTCCTCCAGGGCCTGCTGTAACCGCTCCACGATCTCAGCCTGCGGAAGACGTCAATACGTGAAATGATTGTAATGTACAAGTTATTTCATTCCCTGGCCTCAAGATTACGAAACTTTTCTGAGTATGTTTTTGTGCTCAACTCACGTGCTATGCACAAAAGCGTGACGTTTTATGAACAACATTCCGAGTTGAGTATGAAAACGTACTCAGAAAGGTTTTGTAATCTCGGGGCCTGGTATACAGACCACTCGATGTATTTAATTTCGGAAGAATTTTTTAATTTTTAATTTTTGGTTTAAATTATGGTTTAGTGTCGCTTTCAAGATTCTTTCACTCATATCACAACTTGTCAGTTTAAGAAAGGAGGAAACCCACAACATCCATAGCGCTGAATGTTGCAGTAAACCTGCAAGCACTGACTGGTACTGACAAGTGAGTGAATATGGAGTTTAACGTCGCTGCGTGAATATTTCACCCATTTGCAACGATGGTACTGATAGACCAAGGATCATATATCTGTACAGAAAAGCAACTATCTGTATAGTACAGAAAAGCAAATATTGATGGCAAGACCCTAGGACAGGATTTTATTCCTGGAAAATATGTCAGTCCCAAACTGAGATAGATTCACTGATACTTTGTAACTGCACGTACCTGTTGTCGCATCTTCTCCTCGTCCTCAGACAAGACGGACTTCAACTTCTCGATCTCCACCTCCTTCTGCTGGAACGTCTCGCCAGCCTCCGTCAACATCTCGTTCAGATCGGAAATGTCATGCTCCTGTCGGGAAAACACCAACTTTAATTCAATTTCGGTGGGGTCATTTTTCTTTTTTTAAATATTTTATTTGTTTAAATTTTAAATTTATTTATTTTTAACTTGGGTTTAGTCTTTCAAAGACCCCATGTTTTACATTACAGCAACCAGCTCGAATGGCTGCCTTCAGCAAGACGATCAATAACTTACCTGCTTCTTCTGAAGTTCCTTAGCTGACTGTAGCTGTTGGCTTAGAGTCTCCAGAAGCACGGACGTACCCATGTCGGAAATGGATGCCAGTGCCTAAAAAACAAGATTATTTCCGTGTCATAGGCATTCACTGCAAACTTATCTCTTAATGACTATGACAAATTTGTTAACATTGTGTCAATTTATTTTGTTCTTTTCAAATATTGCAGTTGTTTACTTAAATAATAATAATAATGTGCACATTTATATTGTGTTTATTGCAGTACATTATGGTTATAATCCCGGTCAATAAGATCAGTGTGCTCGCGTTTCTGTATCAACTCCCTGGTGAGTAAACAACCCAAGCTGCCAGGTACCTATTCTATTCTATGCATGGCGAACGAGTGAGTGAGTGAATATGGAGTTTAACATCGCTGCGGGAATCTTTCACCCATTTGCGACGACTATGCTTGGTGAACATGGTGAATTTTCGAACTACGCCACTCGCCTAAGGTAACACCAAAACCTTTTCAGCATGTAAATGTGGGGCATGAACAAATCCTAGATACCGTCAGGTTGTCACCCATACACAAATCAGCCGATTTCGATTGAGCATAGTTTTAACTTGGGTGGTCAGCCATCCTATGATGTTCCACTACCATATTAAATATTTAGGAAAAAAACTCATTAATTCCCTTCTATATCTCTCACCTGTTTCAACTGATCCTGCAAGTCTTGAATGGTTGCCTTGGCTGTGTCCAGCTCCTTCTGTAGAGAGTACTCCACGCTCGCTCTCTTGGACTGGAGAAGAAATTCCCTTTCATTGTAAAACACTCGCTGCATACATTGCGCATTTAAGAAATATTTACAAAACATGATAAACATGCAGTAAAAGTCTTAATGAAATCAAGTAAGGCAACAGACGATTGTGATTCCAGCGGTAAACAATCGATCCATGGACAAATAAATCAGCTGATTTCCGCGGAAAACTGCCATGCCTTTATATCTCTATTAGTGTTATTGATACAATAGCAATTGTCAGTGGCTCAACCACTGGTCTAGTGCAGATCTCTATTACTGTAGGGCATCACTGGATTACAACAAACCTGTTTGAGCTCCTTCCGCAGGGCAGAAATAGTTTCTTTGGTTGTGCGGAGTTCATTTTCCACAGACTGATGCTGAGTGACCATTTTCACCTGTTTAAAAATAGAAAATAAATTAATTTTACAAAATATTTAAATTAAATACAAATAATTGAAAACAAACACAAAAATGTATTAACTAATATGAAATAGCTGTTCATAAAATCTTTGACATTATCTTACCGTTGTATTCGATCCAGCTATAAGAATGTTACAAGAGTATTTATTTTTAACTAATGTAACCAGAGTTTTTTTTTTTTTTTTAACTAAACCTAATATTTTTTTAAATCACTGACATCAACAAATTACCTGACTTTCACCGACATCAACAATAAATTCACTGACACCAACAATAAATTCCCCGACTTTCCAATAGTATTTGCCTGTATGGATGTTCAGCCAAAATATTAAACAGTGATGAGTTGACAGACGATTCACACCTTTTCTGCTTGCAGATCCTGTACAACTCGCTTTCGGTCGGCCAGGGCAAACTCAGCCGCGGTCTTCTCCTTGGTCACTCCTTCCTGGGACTTGCTCATCTTCATCAGGTCGTTCTTCAGCTTCGTCACTTCAGCCTTCATCTTCTTTATCTGCTCATCGCGCTCCTGAAAGGAAATATAGCATGGGATTGAATACACACTCTGAGTTTAATTTTCTTTTTATCCATTTTCAAGATTCTTTCACTGATATCATCATATCATGGCTTGACATGCTCTATTAACAAGTAAAATAATGAAATGAAAATGAAATTGAAATGAAACAACATTGAACTGTTACTCATTTTGTTTTTTATATTTTTATCAAATTTTTTAATTCTTTCACTTGCATGGTTTTTCTATTATATTAAAAATGTTAGGTATTTGTCCTCAGTCCCCGTTCATATCTACACGACACGACAGGGAGGCCAGATCTATCTGCACACTGTGTTTCCACAGTACTTTGTGAGCAAGGATGTATCATCATCGGACAAAATACACTGAATAATAGCTGTGTTATTCTCATCTACAAATTGATAAATCCTGTATCATGACCTTGATTCATCTTGACCTCAACATGGCCTTGCTGCCAGAACCCACCTTGACACAACCTTGATCAAAGAACTCACCTTGACCTGACCTTGATGCATTTTGACCTTGACCTCTTCGGCATGCAGAAGCATGCTGGACACCCATTCGTCATCATCATCCAGCATGCGGTCATTCCTTGGCCGTTTGCTAGGAGGCGGCTGATTGGCCATCAGTATCTTGACGCGCTGTGTCACCATCTCCTCAGCCATCAGGTCTTTCTCGCGTAGCTGCTCGCTGCAAACGTAAACATTAATTTTTCGCATTTAAGGACTAAAAGTTAACATTGCTGATAGTTGCTTTTCCTCAGTAAATTTACAGGTAAATATTCTCAAAACATCCTTTTCAATTGAACCTCTGTGGTAATTTTCAATCAGATTACTCCCCATAACTTACAATCAAGGCCTTTAGTGCTAAACTGTATCATTCTCTGCAGATACTGCCAACCCTGAATTATTTATAATCGCTGCTCTAAAGTTGCATTCAGTTAAGCACAGACGCAGCTCTTTAAGGCATCTCCGGTTGCCTTCAGCAGGGAGAGGGTTAAAGCAAACTAATGTGTATATTTCACGGCAGTGCTTTTATGGATTTTAACGTAGCTGCGGGAATCTTCTCCCCATTTGCGATGATATTTGAGGGCAGTGGCAGCCTGCTGACCTGTAGTCCGTCTCTATCTGTACGAGGTGCGACATCATCTCCTTGCACACCTCCTCGCGCACGTTGGCCTCGCTCCTCATCTTGCCGTTCTTCTCAGTCTGCAGCTCCCCCTGAAGATGCTCTATGATGTTCAGCAACTCCTGAAACACAGATACACACAGTGAGTGAGTGAATTTGGATACACACAGACTGAAACACAGATGACTGAAACACAGATACACATGGACTGAAACACAGATACACACAGACTGAAACACATATACACACGGACTGAAACACACGGACTGAAACACAGATACACACGGACTGAAACACAGATACACACGGACTGAAACACAGATACACACGGACTGAAACAGATACACACGGACTGAAACACAGATACACACGGACTGAAACACAGATAAACACAGACTGAAACACAGATACACATGGACTGAAACAGATACACATGGACTGAAACAGATACACACAAATACATATGTACTGAAACAGATACACACGTACTGAAACAGATACACACGTACTGAAACACAGATACACACGGACTGAAACAGATACACACGGACTGAAACAGATACACACGTACTGAAACAGATACACACGTACTGAAACACAGATACACACAGACTGAAACACAGATACACACAGACTGAAACACAGATAACACAGACTGAAACACATATACACACGGACTGAAACACAGATAAAGACGGACTGAAACACATATAAACAGACTGAAACACAGATACGCACGGACTGAAACACAGATAAACACAGACTGAGACACAGATACACACGGACTGAAACACAGATAAACACAGATGATACACATGAACTGAAACAGTCAGATGATACACACAAACTGAAACACAAATGATGATACACACAAACTGAAACACAGGTGATACACACAAACTGAAACACATGAACTGAAACAGTCAGATGATACACATGGACTGAAACACAGATGATGATACACAAACTGAAACACAGATGATACACAAACTGAAACACAGATGATACACACGAATACAGCACTGTTTGTAATGATAAACTGAAACACAGATGATACACACAAATACAGCACTGTTTTTCATGATAAACCCTTTTCCCCCTGCAAGTTTGCATATTTTAAACATGGCTACCGAAAAAAATATTAGTACCCATGGGGGGAATTTATCAGTTGGGCGTGGCCGTTTGCCTGTGACAAGAATCACAAACAACGTGTAACGTCACACACAGATGATGTCGGCTTTTGACTTAGCTGTGCTCGATGTTCTTTCATTTTGCCGCAGATATCGTCGATTAAGATTGACATTGGATGATAAAGAGAGTATTACCTTGTGTCTTTAGATACCATCAGTATCCTGGTTTGGGGATAAGCACTATGTATTATGCTCGCCAAAGGCTCGCATAATACAATGCTTATCCCAAAT
>JAVCKZ010048293.1:0-18579 GCA_034780755.1 Lepetodrilus elevatus
CTAGACTTGCTTAACTGATATAGGGGAATATTTTCAATAGGAGTTTTTGGGTGAGAACAAGGTGTGACACAGACTACTAGGGGACCATAGCACTCTCTTAGCAATGTATTGGCTATTGTCTTCTTTCAATTTCAGATGAAGCTTGGACGATTGATTATCTGGCCCAATAGTGTGTACGTTGGGTGTCCTAGTTATAGTGTCCTACTACGACATTCGGACATTTCAACGTCATTTGCCAGATGCCAATCACGCATGACATACCGGTCTTGCCGCGTGGTAAGACAATCGGCATGACCTAGTAATATAACGGTAAACATGGTGATGTCGTTGTCACCAAACCTCTCAACAATGGACGGATTTATTGGCCGTTTCCTGATTCCTCTTCCTGAAAACCCATGTGGACAACATTAGCCATGTCTTGTCACTTTCGAATTCCTTGAAAAGGGGAAAAAATGTAAGATTTGACCTCTGTTCACTCTCCCGGAGTAGGTATGTTTACGTACTGTTGTGTCTGCACATGGCGCGTGGGAAAGCACGAAATCGTCCACTCACAGCGGGAAATTCGAAGCCGTGGCGCACGAGGAGCACGGACTACACGTGGAGATTGCAACACTACTCGCGCGCCACTCGCGCGCTTCGTTCTCATTGGCTATCAACGGAAGGAAACGTTTTAGCGGTACGCGAAAGGGGAGACATGCACGTAATATTCTCTCGGAATGGGCATGTATTGTATACTTGATATGACCCCCAGTGGAGAGTTTTAGGGGTGAAGGATGCGAACTCAATGTATGAAGGAGGGATTGGGGAGGGAGGAGGGTAGAGAGGGCCGACTGAGTCAGAACATAGGACTGTCAATTTCTAAATTTTATTTATTTTTTTATCTAATTGCGTCAATCGTTTTGGTTATGTAATTGATATGCGTGGGAAAGACGTGCATCTAGAAACGTACACAAGCACTCTATCTACGGTTAACATGTACGTGTGCAGGGTGTACACGCTACCAGAGCTATTTGCATTATACATATGCTAAAAATAAAGATATTGTTTCTACTAAAACATTGCCTATTTTAAGGAAATATTCCTGTCAAACATATTCACAACGAAGAGAAAGCATTCTGAAATACAGACTGAAACGTACGGATACCAATGGTCTCATTAAAGTCATATTTTATCTTCGACTTCATCGAATCATTTTTCGAATAAAATCAGAATTACGTCTATTAGAATTTATACAGGGTGAGAACACCTCTACGACTAAACAATCATCACAACCATGGCGGGAAATAAACCATGCACAATTTCCCGCCAGTACATGGAAGCTCCCACGTGCCTTCGTTAGATTGGAAACATTATCAATGGCACAAAACCACAAACAATTACTTGATGTCGTTCCGAGTTTCTATGATATTATAAATATGTGCAAGGAAATAGCGAACATTGTAGCCAAAGCAGGCGCACATATTTCGTCGTAATGCGTGAAACCAAGTAATTACTCTGGAAGCGCATGAGGCACATAACTCGTGTTCTTTGACATGCAAGGATGGTGCCATGTAAAAACCCAAAATGTGTCACATTTCTTGTACTGTATATCAACTGTAATGTACGTGCTCCTTAAAACTCGTAGATTGGTATATCAGTATTATTATGTACAGCTATAAGTAATGTATTAGACTATCAAGAGTTTTGGAGGATGAAAGTAAATAAAAAATAAATAATAAATAATAATAATAAATACATAAAAATAAAAAGTTTAAATATAAATTATATTCATTTGTTTATATGAAAGGAGCCACTGAAATTCTTTATCCTCTGCGACCTTGTTCTCCAGTAATCTAGACTTGCTTATATTAGGGTATATTTTGAATAGTATTTGAGTATTTGGGTGAGAACAAGGTGTGATACAGCTTATCAATATATTAGTATCCATAATACTAGTACTAAGTATGAGAAAATTACGATGCAGCTATTATCATTATTATTATAATGTGTTTCTAGTTATTACTTCGATGACACTAATTTAGTATCTCTGGTCGTTATTTGGCAGTAATGTGTTATTATATTATTCATTTTGTTATTCATGAACATTATTGGATATTGAAAGTTGTTTGATAGTTTGTCCTTTTACGTAAAATGTAGCCTAATATATGCTATATGCCATGTCGTGTTATGCTTTTCCAAGTATCGTTATGCCTCCTTCAGCTTATATTACGCATAAACAACCATCTGCGTAAACTATTCCAAAGAAGATATCTACTTTCTAAGTTCTGACTTCAATCTTAGACCAGTTTGCATAAGCTCAATTTATTCAGCAATGGAATTTTCGCATGATAACGCGATTTCATGCTCGTGCATGCGAATTATTTCCAAACATAAACCTCTCATGCGTTTCAGATGTGCCTCTTTTAAAATAAACAAACTTTGGCAAATTTGATTTCTTGCGAGTTTAAAAATTCTTCACTTTTCCAGATATTGGTATGGAAACTTTTGTGTATTTTGTTCAACGACGTAACATAAAACCACATCACTGAAAATGTCTACGTCGGATGCTTTAGAAAATGAAATGCGGTTTCCCCACACATTCTTAATTGTTATTGCTTTGCTTAACGACATCCAAAAAGTATACCGCTTTTATTCGGGTTTTACTGTCGTGAGGGTTAGGTTCATTTTCATGGGTCGTTACCCCCACGGGCATATAAACGACATATATGTCGAAAGTAGGAACCGCCGATTCGCGTGGAGATAATATTTGGAGAAGCCTTGTAATGTTTGACACCCGTGATGTTCCTGAAAGCACAAAGGATTGGCCAGAAGGAAACTATAATATCTGACAGTTATTTGAATATATCGTTCTCGGGTTCTAACAACTGTTTACCACAGAAGACTGTTCGCAGACAGTAAATTGTCCGTGTCCAGTAGGTTTGAAAAAGAACAGGTTTTTACGATAAGAGAATAAAAATAACAAAAGTGGAAATTTACCTCCATGTTTGACTTGAACTTGTTGGATTTTAAATCGATAAAATGTTTTAATAGTTACACAGACAATTACGAGTATATTTAAGTATGACTTAAACTTATGTATGACATGCAGATGGTATACACACGCACGCACATACACACACGCACATAATCACAAGCACACAAATACACACACACACACACACACACACACACACACACACATCATGTGCCAAATGATGGCGAAACGGTTTTGTTTATGTTTCAACAAAGACATTTGCATGCTTTCAAGATTTGTCTTTCATATTTGTAAACCAAAACACTCTGTCTAACTTTACTAATCATTAGATTCAAAATACGATATAACATGGTTGGAATCCAAATAATTTAAAGTCCAAATTGAAGTAGTGTTTTATTTGAGCTAGATACTGAGGTTGAAGCCATACTATGTCCATATGAAGTCAGAATTGCAACATATAGAGCAAATGTTGATGAAGAATGTACACATCAATGTGCAACTTTTAACGGTATTAGATTCATCTCTAAACAATATAATTCCTGGTTTTGAATCAAATGTTGAGGTATTCTACGAACGGAAGGTCTTAAATAGTGCCGTGTTCGTACCCAAATGAATTCGACCATGGTATAAACGCACGTGTTTCAGTATACATCAGTTTTAAAATCACCTTTAAAACACATCAATAGGTATTCTTGAAGTAACACATAGTCTATACTGGCGCCGGGCTTATATTAGAACGATTACCTGAAAATATAATATCAGTATTTGGCAATACCAAGAATACATATCGCATAGGTATAATTGGCCTACTAGCAATTCAAAGAATACTAATCATATATATGTATAGTAATGTATGAAGTTACAGGCAATGTAAACAGGTACATCTCTTTGTACGATGCTGTAGTAAACACACGGAAGTGAGGTCTAGTCTGTGTCATCGCATTAGTTGCTAATAAAACCAGACACGTGAGAACGTAAAACCGAAAAAAGTCCAGAAGTTGTACATATTTCCCATGCGCGACCGTCCTGTTGTTTGTGTAGAATCGCAAAGATAGCATTGGCATTTCTGAGGATGCGTGATTACCACGTCTGCTGTGAGAGCGTAGAGAGTGGCGGGAAAAGTCGCGCGTTAATCACGTTGCTATGGTGATGTGCAGCCACAACGCCATAAAGTGCATGCTGTTGTCTTCGAGAAGTAAATTTTCCCACGGTCGTCCGCCAACCACAATCCAACGCGCGCGCCTACATTACATATGCGCGCGTCTGCTGTGGAATGGCCAAGTCACGTGATGACATCTGCACGAGACACTCGCATGCGAGGATCTGTGAGGGATAGTTCGAATATAATAGATGTACACTCTTACCTAATAACAACATTTCAAGATAAATATATTGTGCATTGCTACACACATAGATCTATGGACATTTCACAGTATGAACCTTTTTTAAATAATGCCTTAGCATGAAGCCAAGAACAGTTATCAGGATTCCACAACGTATGTATTGTATCCACTGCATGAGAAATTAGATTGCTAGATCTGGCTGGCGACCAAAGCTATCTGAATTTTTTAAGAATTTTTCTAAAATGATTAAAAGAAATATTGATTAGTTTCGCATTGAAAGACATATATACAGTACATGCATTTAAGTATGTTCATACATGAATAGTCGAGAGACTTTTAAAAAAAAATCCAATATCCAACCCCTTGAGGGCCTCCGTAAAGATTACACACATTGTCAGGATGACGTGATTCACGCGCGTTCTCCCGCGCCTCACACTTCCGGGTTGTAAACGAGTGTGGGAAAAAGTCAAAGACAATTTTGAAATATACAACATCTGTCAGGAATCCTCCCCCGTAGATATAAACATGTTTACGCGGGAAAACCACACCACGTGTTATATACATACTCCTTGCATATTTCATGTGCATTGTGCAAGGTCACTTTCTTTCTCTGTCTTTATTACGCCCGTCTGTGTGGAAAAATGATTATTGTGTCTTCCTTTCACACGTTCTTTAATAAGTGCATTTGTTGTTTTCTTCCATTAAATTATAATTCAGCCTGTAGCATTTCTGGAATTTTGGAGTTTTTTTCAATGCATAATTAATTTTATTATCTATTTGTGACGTCTACATTTGCTTTTAAATAAGAATTGTCATATTGTGACATAAACCAGAACAGAAATATGAAGATTTCTTTATGGAAACAGTTTTCATATGTCATTCTCATATTGTTTGAACACTTGCCATATCATTTAAACTTTGATTTAGATGAGTAATAATGGGATAATTAACCTTAGTTCAAACAAGCTGAGAGTGAATCATCTGAATAGAATATACATACATTTATTAAAAAATAAAATATATATGAAATCTAGTCTAGTGCAAACCAATTGAAAAACATGATTATTTGACAATGGAGAATTACATTGTTTTGTGTGTCAAAATTTCTATCTAAACCAGCTCTAGATATGTGTTAAATTCAATAAGGTAACTGTGAATGTATAAACTCGCTCAGTATGTTAATGAGGTCCACAGATAGCAGCCAGAACTACGTGAAATAGACAACCGAATGTTCAGTGTGAATTTCAAACCTGTCAATCTGTAACCACATCAAAAGCAAATCGCGCCGATTCGAATATCGGTAATCGCGCCATATCTTGGATTAACACAAAGAAAAGGCAGTGTCTATTTCATGTCAAAATATTTGTTTTTAAATTCTAAAGCTCAGGGTGACAGCGGTTGAAGTACATGGCAGGTATTGCCTTATTCTGATAACAATGTCAAAATACAATCGGAGATGTACCTTTCTCAAGAGCTCTGTTTGTTTCGTGCGATAACATATTGCAGTGGTTATTTACATAGCGATAGGTTATTGATGTGTTGTATTATTAAATAGACTTGCTAATCGCTGATCGAGTGTTTTTCTTGCGGCTGCATAACTCTTTGCTTCGATTTCCGCCTTGACTTCTGGAATTAAATCAATTTTATATAATCATTTTATCGATGGTATAGATATATATTTCAAAACATACCGTCAGTCCGGGTATGTAACTATACTCACAGAGTCGCAGTGTTGCGTGATCTTTAAAGAAGAAACTTGAAAACAGGTCCGCGTCCTTGTATTGATATTGTAATCACAGTTGTGTGTAATATATAAGTAAGTTGATGAATCCATTCAAAGTATAGTTATGTATGATCTGATTTCAATATATTTTATATAGTCAAATTCAAAAGGAATACATAAACGTTATCGTAGTTCTCTTCGTGGTAAATATGCATAATAGGTTACACACCAAAATTTACAATCTGCTTTTCTGACAATAATCAAATGACCAAGTTTAATTTTTGAAAAAAATAATATTTAAATTATACAATAAATGGTCTTTACAATAGAAAAAACGATAGATATATCACTTACTTTAATTAGCCTCATGTACGTTAAATTACAAATAAATCGTTGTTTTTTTATTGTTTTTATCATTTTACCAGCACATTATCATTATACTTATATCTGCATCAGATAGTTAACACATATGACATGAAATGCTTTTCGTGAACCGCTTATCTTTTTCATTAAACATCCAGAATAAATTCTTCTGAGCTCTCATTTAGTCCAAGACGATGCAAAGCGTGACTATTGACAACTTCCACACGAAAACTCCACGACAAAATAAATAGCTTCGGTTTTTTTTTCTTTTTCTTCTCCTTTGCGAAAAACTGGGTTGTCGCGCGTGAGAATATATGACTGAGAGTGTTCACACTGTCTTCGTATTGCAATGTGTAGGCCAGATTATACAAGCAGCCTGCTATTACGTGGGGGTGTGGGAGAGAGAGTGGCAGACCCACAGGCCCCGGGATACTGGCAGCAGTGGCGGCGGTGGAACCCTTTCACGGTCTTGGAATCGATCCTGGAAGTGGTGCCAACTTGGTTAAACTTTGGTCAAACAACCTTCAACATCTGCTGACAGCAAAGTCATAATGGGACATTTATAAATGTGTATACAGCTGGTATACTATAGTCTTCGCATGAACTATATCAATGATCACTTACATGATACTAGCTTTTATTATGTTACGTGAAAATTAAATTATTGAATACTAATTATTATTAGTAATTAGTAGTATAGTAGTAGTATTAGTAGTAGTAGTAGTAGTAGTAGTAGTAGTAGTGGTAGTAGTAGTAGTAGTAGTAGTGGTAGTAGTAGTAGTAGTAGTAGTAGTAGTCGTCGTAGTAGTAGCAGTAATAGTAGTAGTAGTAGTAGTAGTAGTAGTAGTAGTAGTAGTAGTAGCAGCAGAAGTACACACAAATCCAAGCCGTGATAGACATCAAATTCTATTGAAAGCCGCTGTAAAGCCCAATTCAGCCCACCAAGCTTGCAGGAGCCATGATGTCCCTTGGATGTTGTTCAAGTCTGTCCATGTTAGTGTATAACAGACCTGATCATGTATCAACAGTGCCAGACATATCTCCCCATGTACGCTCTCACTACTGATAATTGAAGTGCAAATGTTCCAATCAGCTCTTTATACGCCTCTATTCCGCGTTGAACATTGGAAGGAAATCGTTGAACGTTCTATCACGTAATGGTATACAGGCTCAATTGCCCATCACTTGGGCTTTCAAATCAAGTGGCAATCGTCGAAGCAGGCGGCTGTCCATAAACACGTTTAATAGCTGCAGATCTGAAGAAGCCATACTCTAGCTTAATACAGTGGCGCCCTACTCAATGGTCATTTGACCAATCCTGGTGTATTGTCTTCTTCCTTGATGTGTGGTGGCTGTATCGATCAGGGGGTTGTGTGGGGCACGGGGATGTAACGAGACGATGTGAAGATGTAAAACACATGTATACACGTCTCATGCTCTTCTGGGCGAGTTCAGATCCAATCCAATGTCGGCAGGCTGAACCGTGGATGAATTGGTCGGTTTACTGGAACCAGAGCTCTTCATCCGTAGCATTGGTCTAGTCATGGGCAAGGTTGAGTTCAGACCTCCGTTCCAAAATACGAGCGTATCCCTACGAAAATCGTACATCCATGGGGAGCTAGGACCTGTCTGTAGAACGGGATCGTTGCTTCAGTGTTATGCCATTTTGTACACGAGAGAGCCCAGAAGTTAACGACCAATGATTAGAATACAGAATCCCAGTGTTATTCCCGAGATGCGAGCCTACTTCAAGTTTGCGTTGGCTAATATAGAATTTGGAGGACTGTGAATTACTACTAATAAGCCAGGTTGAAATATCTACAAGAAAATGTCTTGAGGGGGCAAAATAAGACCGGTTATTTCTTTTTTGAAAGCAGAAAATAAAAATAAAAACATTACCGCACGAAATCAATGTTGTTACTGCAGCAAATTGACTCGGGGAAATAGGGCTTCGATACTTAACCTTCAGAACGAGACTGATGACATTTAGACAGACTGTCCATTTCTGTGGAGCGGATAACTACCGGTGGCAGATTTAGCGTGTGGAAGTCTACTATTTCCACTTGTTTGAACTTCACCGTGTAGAAATAAAATGGATTCGACCTCGTAGTCGCTCTCGGGAGACGAAGCTTTTCTCTGGTCACGCAATGCGAAGGAATTGATCAATTATAATGACGTATTAAGTATCGTTTTTAATCTCTTGTAGCAGACCGTACGGGGTCCTCTCAGATCTCTTTCTTCTTTCGTCTTTATTTGTATTCCACTTGAGTACCTGCAGTGCTTTGTATTCCGCTCCAATGCATGCTCTGTTTCTCAGTATGATAAATCGACGCCATGATAAATTGGTACGGCATAATTAATATTATTATGTAAATGTTTTGGTAGGGGAAATAATAGCGTTTTTTAACGTTGACACATGGATACAAAACAAATTGAGTCGTCGTGGACACCGTACAAAGTGTGTGTTTATTGTTTGTAAATATTTTATGTTCGGTTGAGTTTACGAATTAGAACATAATAGCGTTTTTTAACGTTGACACATGGATACAAAATAAAATCGACTGTAAATTATATACTATATATAATTGAAAAACACATATACACATACGCACGCGCGCACGCACACACACACACACACACGCACGCACACATACACACACATACACACCCATACACACACACACCAATTATTTGGACCATGTGATGTACACATTTCGAAATCCGTTCTGAAATACTAGTTTGCATTAATAATAATAATTCATGTATCCTCTTAATTCATATGAAAAGCTACTATTGCAAATCGATTGCATCCACAAAGCACTGGAAATAAAACCTGATTTTATTATGTAACCATTAATTATATGTATATGGGCAAATGGTCTTGATAGCAAATAAAATCAGTACAAATATTCCGCCTAGTCGGAAGAGCAATGCCAGTAAATTCTCAACAGGTTCTCCAGTCAAATGAAACACGGAAGTGCTGAGCGGTTCTGAAGAAGCACCTGCCACTGGGTTGTTCCTGGTTGTCAAGCTACTGGGATGTTCCTGGTTGTCAACTGACGGTCTCCAGATTAGCCGCCGTGTCTTCCAAACCCTAACACCTACTTATAGCACTAACATGACATGATGGTCAACAGAAATAGCCTTCTATATTCGTCCAATGTGTGTTCATATTATAATAGAAGAGTGCCACTATGTCAGCAAAGATCTTCACTACTAGGGTCCACGTGTAGGCCTATAATAAAGCATCAGTTCTTTGTGTGTTGTTGTGTGGCATGGAACGTGTGGTTTCGCTGCACTGTATAATGTTGATTTTCCTAATGGATATGTTTGATGTGGTATTATCTTAAATATACGACCTACGGGGTTATTTATATTGATTCCAACTCATCTGAAATGCGGCATTCGCCATGTACATATACAACATTACGACAAATAATACACAGTGGTACCCATATGTTTTATTCATACCATTACCATATATATTGATATACTCCCAGTTCCCACGGGCATTACAATTTGAACACGTACTCGCATGAATACATAAATTGTAAAGTATTGCCCATTTATTGTTTGAAATGGTCAAACTCGATGATTAGATTAAAGCTAATAAATTATGATCATACCCTGGGCCGTATCAGCGGGCACCATCAGCGAGTAAAAGAACGTACATATCCAACTGGTTTGTCCTTTTTTTAGAAAGCGTTCAAGCAAAAGAAAAAAACCTCCAACCTTGACAAATCTGTGGGTCGTTGTTGTTAAGATGACCACATGCTGTGGTCACTATTGAGACCGGGCCGGTCAGCCTCGTACACGGTGGCTATTTCTACCAGTCTTGACATCTTCAGTACCTATTGTACACTGACTGTACGTCCGATTAAATGACACAGGTGTTGTATACATATAACCCGGCATTCGTCCATGTACAAAACACGGTATCAGATAACGACACCAGGAAAATATGTATATTGGGGGTTATGTGTTAACACTGGTTTTCATAGAAATGATAAATTCTGTATTTAGAATTCCAGTAATTGAGATATTTTGTATGCCACTTTGAATAGAAAGCTTCTTCACATTCAACCATAACACGTGCCGGATGGACTAATGGACGGCCATTTGTTTAACCGTATTTCGTGGCGGATTGGGAGGCTATGATTTGTTAGTATCAGGTTCATATTATATTAGAGTCTCACGCAAAAGGTGACGCGGACAATATTAACTATTGACACGAGGTGAGTGTACATCAGTTCCGATGTATTAACCATGACAGGTACTAGACTGGAGCTAAGTAACCAAGGGGGGTCTGTTCAAGAGAACAGTCGCTGCCCTAGATTAGACCACCGACTGATTTCTGTCTGTTGACTTATCGTGTAACATGAAGCGCAATTGACCAGCGAAATCCACCATCGTTGAACATGGCTCAGTATCCGTAGCATCGACTCTGAGACTGGTTGTAACTACTAGGATATCCACTAACGTTTCACTTATATCTTCGTTAACGTTATGTTAACAAGCATTCGACGAAGACTCCAGGTTATGTCCACTGTGTAGTCAACGATAAAAGCCGTCCAGTGAAAGGAAGGCGATACCATACGTCTTCCTGTATCGTCTTGTGTTTGCCCTGTCCGACCCCGGGACCAAACAGTGTGTACATAATCAAATGTAAGCCATTTGAGTGCACAGCTTTACTTATAGTTTCCTCGTTAAAGAAACCCTCAATTCCTGCTTCGAACGTAATTCATAGTGATGGTTAAAACGTGCTTCTGAAAGGTCATCTCTAAACAGATCAGTTATTGCTATTCTGGTTTTTTTAGTTTTTTTCTATTTAATTTAAATTTTTTGTTTCTCCGAGTTATATTCCAGGATACGCTTTATCTATTTCCAGATGGCCTTTTTTTATCAACCATACAATCTTTCAGTCTTTCACAAGCCTTGAGTCTTTGCATTAAGAAAGCATTTACGTTTTTTTCCCCTTTTGTGACAATGCTTCTCCGATAGAACCTGAACTGGATTCAATAGCCATGATGATTTGTACCTGGACCTGATGGTAAATACTTCCAATAGCGATGTAAATACTTCCAATAGCCATTCAAAGCCGTCACAGGTGTAGTCTCAGCGGGAATGTTTCAGCTATTTACACAGGTTCATCACACAGCTTGTTTAATATTTGCGTCCGAATATTGGATTATGCAAATCCGTTTTCGGATGGTAAAATAAATGTGTATTCATATGATAGGTAAATATATCATATCATAACTGATTATGTTCCTATGTTTGAAAAGGTTCCCATGTTTAATAATAACAAGTATTGGAATACACACGAATAAATATAGGCGAAATAGTCATAAAGATGTACTTGAATGAATAGTACGTGTTATCTCTTCCAACCACAGTGAAAATCATAATATATATAAGGTGACATTCTCACTTTGATGTGTCCATAATTATAGACAATCTGAGACCAATTAAAATATAGATAATGTTCATAATATACCGGTACTAAAGCCCCTGTATGCAATTCTGATATTGCCACTCTTATTAGTGTATCGTCCATCTCGCTTGGAGTGAAAAATAATCGATACAGTCTATGTAACCTTACGTTTTCTTTATGTACATAATATTATCATTTATTGATAGCACTTGCTACATCATAATGCTCTTTCGTTGTCACACCATAATGCTCTCTCGTTGTCACACCATAATGCTCTCTCGTTGTCACACCATAATGATCTCTCGTTGTCACACCATAATGCTCTCGTTGTCACACCATAATGCTCTCTCGTTGTCACACTATAATGCGCTCGTTGTCACACCATAATGCTCTCTCGTTGTCACATCATAATGCTCTCTCGTTGTCACACCATAATGCTCTCGTTGTCACACCATAATGCTCTATCTTTGTCACACCATAATGCTCTCTCGTTGTCACACCATAATGCTCTCTCGTTGTCACACCATAATGCTCTTTCGTTGTCACACCATAATGCTCTCTCGTTGTCACACCATAATGCTTTAGTTGTCACACCATAATGCTTTAGTTGTCACACCATAATGCTCTCGTTGTCACACACACCATAATTCTCTCTCGTTGTCACATCCTTTACGCACATTTCAATCTATTAACACTGCCAGTAACGTTCGCTCCATAGAGGGACACTTACATTGGACCGCTCTTTGCTGATAAAGAACTCCAGATACTGGTGCGTTCCCGAGACCTCTTCCAAATATTTGTATTAAGCTGGCGCGAAGAACTGAAGTACCTGGGTGGTCTAAGCTGTGTCTGCTAATAAATTCTAAATTTACACGTAATATGAAGTAGAACATGTTTAAATTATGTCAGGTACGTGGGTTAGTGATCTTGTAATTGTTAGCGGATCAACCACGATGTGTCCTGTAATTCGATGTGACCAATTTAATATGCGCGTAATGTTGCAAAGCAACGGATACACGGTACATTTTATACGTTATATCGTCCTTATATTGTCAGTACCAGCCGTGCTACGTGAATCATACTGTAATGCTTATGGAGTTTAACGTCGCTGCGATAATCTTTCAGCCATTTGCGATGATCCTACTGTAAACTAAATAAATTTAAAAGAATGTCTATGTACATTGAACTATAGTATGTCTTAGAAAGAACCTTCTGAGAAAGCATAGTGTAAAACAAAGGTGTCGTGGATTATCCTCCCTCTATGAACAGATCGCTCATTAAAATAATATGGCGAACGATGTAGAAGAGAAAAGAGCTCAAACAAGTTACAAAATATAATTTAAAAAATAGATGTTCCGGTCTTTGCTTGGTCGTTCAACCCACGTTCAGCTCCACGTCTCCAGACAAGGATCTAATACTTCCAATAGTCAATTGGAAATCTCTTTCCCTTTTTTCCTCCCTGATTCAAATCACAAGTGCTTGCACGTAGCGACACGACTGGCTAGCAGTGACGTTGTTATTAAGTTTAACGTGACCCGGCTAATGTTGTTACAACTAGATGTAATTGAAGTTGGACAATTCAATCACAATGTGGTTCTATTATTACCATTCCCTGCATTGCGCTGGATGTACGTATGGCTTAATACCGTGACTTCACACGGACGGAGCCGTGTCCCAATCTCAGCTCCGAACCCCTTTACATGACGTTGTTTATCTCGTTATTGTGCCGAATGCAGGTCGATTTCGATTTTCAATTTCATTAAAGCATTCACAAATTGTCCTGGCTTGCAGCCAGACTGACTGCGCCTTGAATGTGTTGTCAGAGCTGGTTGTAATTCAAGTTGTAGACGAATGACTGTCAAGTCTGGTGTGCGGTCGCAGCGTCGCTGTCGCTGCGGCTGCGGTTGCGGTGATGACGTTAGTGTCTGTCTGGGGATGGTTAAAGTCGGGCTGACAGTGTTAGTGTCTGTTCTATACCCTGGCCATTGAATAACGCGTGGATAGGAAGTGCGTCGACACGATGCCACCATATATCGTCCTTGACACGAAGGTCTGTGTACTTTCACCTGAAATCACGTGTTTCCGGTCACCGCTATCTCCTTTACAACGTGCAACCAGGATATTAAATGTCAATTGAAAAGTCGAAATTTGGAATTGCTTCCAAATTTTATGATTTCAATTTCAATCAAAACTTTCGGTTGATTAATGTTGCGATGAATGCTTCTTCTGAATTGCATGAAGGTTATTCGATATCTAGATCAAAAATATTCGGAATTTGTTAATAAACAGAGAGGCATCAAAAGCCGGCGCAGGTTAGGAACAGTCGCAACAATCCCCTCGCTCAATGCTAATATCGCTGTTTGACTACGAATAGGAGCCTTAACATATCTCTCCATCACTTTACCGTATTCATTGAAAAGTGACTTTATCTAGCTGATGACGGTCGATAGAAGGATGCTGCCTTCATGTTTGAGGACAGAGATCCAATGATGGAACGCTGGAAGCTGTGTTGATTTAGACTTAAGTCTGCGAAAGAAACTAATTTCAGTCTTTGAAATACACTGAGGAGTGATTACAACGTCCGCGCGATTCTGTCGTCATCAGCGTCAATCCCAGTTATATTTGACTGGTATCGGCATCGACCGATTCCGTAAGTCAGAATTCCGACCATTTCCGGTCGTAGATTTCCCTGAAGGTTCTTCTGAGATTTCCGGTTGTCATTTGCCTGTATGTCAGCGTACCTAACGTATATTTATCGAGTCTTTTCTTAACATACATTATCGTGATATCTGTATAACAAATATAACACTTATTGCGCAGAATAAATACGAGAAATGGAAAAGCTGACTGTACTTATCGGTTTGATATAATGTACTGATTTATCTCAAATCATAGAATCTGTCGTTCTGGCCTCTGAAATATCCGTATTTGCCAACTATTTAACCATTATTGATGTCAGATTGATTTTGTGTGGACCCAATTCATTCCCATTATATTCCATCACGTGTGCATATATGCCTAGATACGGTACCTGCCGTCTTTTGGCCAAAGCCACACCTGATCATCAGATCCAGAACGGTATGAACTGATTAACTCAGTCGATGATGAGGCCAGGGCAAGAACGAGATATTTACTCGGTGGTTGTCCAACAGGCCCATCGCAAGGCACCCTATCACTACCCCTAGGGTCTTCCGGCTGCAGGTGTTTCTGAACGTGTATGGATTTGCCTTGCGACTATTGAGCAAGTCTCCACCAGAGGTTTACGTGCATTGACCTGTCTGGGATCGTCTTGGCTTAGAAGACAATTCTCAGATAATTGGTCTTGATCACTGGAAATCCGAAAATACATCTTCCACACACATCACCGTCCGCATAGCACTGTCGGTGGATCTAGCAAACATACATTTACAACCCTATCTATTATGCAGCATTATTACCGGCGGAATGTGTACGACAACCACAGCGAAATGTGCCAGCGACCGTAGAGCACTTGCACGAGGTTCTGTGTATGTTGCGCGTATACTCATTACCAATGATTGTCGACATTCTCGGCATCTGCGTGGCCGACCCGATGCCATTTTAAACAGGTCTGTGGAAATTGCCAGGAACCTTCAAGCATCTCCATGTTTGGCAGAATATATATAGAGCCACTACGCAAATCGTAAACCATACGTCACGTGTGTGTCGACTCGACTGTAAGACTCTCATATAATGAACCAGCAGTATATGTCAATAGGCGATAATGCACTGATCGAACAGGATCCACGAATACTGTACCACGGAGTTGCTCAATTGGATACCATCCCTCTCTGTCACTGTTTTCGGGGGTAATTAGACTGCTCGGGCTCGTGATCACGTTCGAGTTTGGGAATTCCTCCTCGAGAAGTATCTAACGTCACGTGATTGGAACTAAATCGGAAAAAGGCTGCACGTGCTCGGAATCTGTTTATCCGAGGAATGGGCAGCGTTCGGAGGAAGGTAGATGTCTTGATAACGTCTGCAGAGCTCCAGAGGTGATCGATGCGGTTGTAGACAGGTCGTACAAGACCTTCCCGCTTCAGGGTTTCCCCCAATGTAGTCCGCGTTGACGCCTGTTAGGGAGGGGAGTGCATGCCCTCTGCTCCGAGACTTGGGGAACTGCCGTCTCTTTATGTATTGTACTGGTCGATATTACTCAAGCTTAGACGGAAGCCGGTAAAATGGCCAAACTGAATCCTGCCCGGATATTTAAGGTTGGTGATATGTGTTTGTTTCTTGGAAGATTGTTGTGCTTTACGATTGTGTAATGTCCCACGTAACATTGGTCTGGCGTTCCCCCGCTGACAGTAGTGTGTGATGTACGAGATGAGGGGACTCTGTTGGTGCTCCAACGTTGGTAGTGCTTCAACAGGTAAGCCTCTGAAGAAGGTTGTATAGTAAGTTGTGTTTATTTATGATAGGGTTCTGTGTTGATGTCTGAAGAAGGTTGTATAGTAAGTTGTGTTTCTTTATGATAGGGTTCTGTGTTGATGTCTGAAGAAGGGCTGTATAGTAAGTTGTGTTTATTTATGATAGGGTTCTGTGTTGATGTCTGAAGAGAGTATACTCATATTCGTGATGTTCCTTAGAGTGTTCATTTTAGAGGTGCTTGCCAATTATGTAGGTCTTTAGCTCTTGGGGTATGCAGTATTACATTCTCATGAGGGTCGGTTGCAAGCAAGTTGTTCATGGGACGGATGTCTTCCCTTCCATCTAAACAAGATCCCACCAGTCCTTCATCTACCACACGACACCCACACCCGGTTACGTCTGTAATAGCATGGATGTCACACCCATCCTACCACCCAACACTCCCTCCCAACTACCCACTAACACTTTGAGCTTGCCAAGTGGCATTGTTCAGAAGTTAAATCAATTCTTTTCCGATAAAATCTAACGTACATGTATGCTATACATTAGATATGTTCATTATGTTTCGTGTGTCATACTATGGTTTCCTATTGGCTTGATTCTGATAACCGTACGTCGTGATTAGCTTGGTTAGTCAAGTTACGTCCATAATATTAGTTATTGCTGGCAGTTCCTTGCGATAGCCTGTCTGAGCGAATACTGATTGGGCTTGTTTGGTACAGATTAATACGCTTGGTTCCTTATAAGTACCAAGTTCATGACATCATGCTTCCTGCTTCCACGGGCCTTAATAACACAGTGACAATCGAGCGTATATCATCATATAGGAATCTTAACTGACATAATGCTACAATATTCTATATCAAGGCAATTATTAGGTTGTTTTGAGTTTCATTATATAATGTTTTTATTTTTTTATTTGTAGTTTGTCTCATAGCTCGCCTTTGGGCAAGACCAACAGCATCCTCGAACCCCAGGCTAGTATTACTACACATAACTTCATTTTACGGAGGTTATGTGTAGTCACAGTAGCCTGGAGTTCGAGGATGGACCAACCGGTGGAAATATGGTATAGAATTATAAGCGGGACATCTGCACACAAACCTTCCAAGCCATGATACGAATGGAATCAGTTTACAAGTGGCTCTAAAGCGCCAATTCAACCCACTAACGTGCATAGTGTGGTGCTGTCTTTTGTTCGTTTGTTAATGGCAGTTGGAAGTACTGTTTCATTGCATAATTCATCGTCGTAACACTGTCCTGGTCGTCTAGACACATTAGTACCATATGACCTTTTATTTGCTGTGTGTTGTGTCTGTGTGATATGTGGCAATTCCTACACTGTAGCATCCTTCAGCGTCGTATCGTTGTCAGGTCGTCTAGAACCAGTAGTATAATGTTTCTATTATAGTATATTATATATGTTCGTGGATCCCGGAAGTTTTTCCAATAAATATTTGGTGTTTCTTTTAAGTATATATAGTATGTATAGTCCACACTATAGTCCCAATAATACTGGTTATTTGATGTTTGTTTTGACATCAATATTTCAGTAATATTTGAGAGCAATATGTCAGCGTCATAACGCTATTGCCAATGTCTAGAATGTGTTCATGTAGTCTAGAAACAGTTATGCCATAATATGCCCTTTTATTTTATGTTTGTTTGGACAATGCGAAAAAGCATCATTCAGCGTCATTACGCTAAATATCGTCAGGTCATCTAGAAATAGTAGTGTCATATGACCTTCTATTTCATTGTTTGGCGTGTCGGTGTCATATACAAGTACCATTATATTTGATGCGACACATTTCAATGCCACTACCGTATTTTCCAATGTCTTAAGACTATCCTGGGTATCGTTTCTCGAAGCTCTCTCCAGCACGGAGGGGGTTAACATTCCTGTACTGACATGACATTCTATGAGGTCGCGTGTACCATAACATCCATACACACTAACCGCTGATTACCGTCCTCTCATTTATTGTTTTAATACTTAATTTCTGACTGTGACATATCTACTACGAGACCATACGGACTCTCGTAGCCATCTATAATACATTGAGATCATGCACTTACGAGAATGCTATATAATATGATCTCAGAATGGATAGATACCCAGGTCCTATAGAGGCAGCAGTACTACATGATCTTTGTTTGATGGTTGTTGTGGCACTGCGACGCATGCAAATGCTGCTAGCATAGGTGCCAACGACAGTGCCGGTCCAGCAGTACTACATGACCTTTGTTCGATGTTTGTTGTGGCACTGCTATCATAGGTGCCAACGTCTTAACACTGTCCTGGTCGACCAGAAGCAACAGTACCACCGTCCACACATCCACAGCTGTCTCT
>JAVCKZ010048304.1:0-18573 GCA_034780755.1 Lepetodrilus elevatus
CATTCATATTTGAACATTTTTTTTTGCTAATAACGTTCTAAAAAATGCTAAACTAGCCATTAGAAGAAACATGTCCTAGCACTGGAGATGTCCTTTAAGGTTTCTGTTGTTTCCGACTGCAGAATCTTGCCACTGTACCTCTTATGTTTCATTCAAGTTGCCACAGATGATCATCACCGTTACCTTGTTACCACCACAGACGGCATTCACACGGAGTCCTTGCAGAGGAGGAACTCTGACCAGTGCCTGGTGGTCGTGATGCAGTCTAACAGTCAGTATGTCCAGACACTGCTCAATTTCAGTCGCTGGAGATTCCGTCACCACCGGGAATCTGTGTTACACGTGTGTCGATGTCGTAAATGCCTATCTTGCCCTGACTGTGTTACCAGAGACCTAACAATGGTTAACTGTATTGGTATGAACTAGCTATATGAGGCATTTATAAATAAATTACGTGTCTAAGATTACTGGGCTGGTATTCATAAAGGGGCTTAAGTCAGTTTTTGATGACCAAATATATAGCAAAAACTGACTTAGCCCTTTTATGAATACCGGCCCTGATCTCTATATGACATAGATGTATACTTGTATAAGTATAAGACGTCCATGGCATGTATTATTGCATTACCATCATTACATGTATGAGCGTATGGTATGTATAACAACATAAAACAAACAGATCGTTACTGTAATCTGGAATGGTCTATTCAATATTCTCCCATTCATAGGTTCGCTTACATGGATATGTGTGCGGTAGACTAGTCTGTCTACGCCAATAAGCTGATACAATTATTTCACCTCAAACATAGTCAGAACATTTAACTTTATCTCCATGCCTTCTAACAATGCTGTTCAAATAACGTACTCACGCCAGACTATTTCACTGACAGACTGTTGGAAGCTGCTTCCCGACACTTCTCAGCTCTATGTCCACGTTATTGGACAATTCAATACCCACATTGCTTCGTTAGGCTTGGTAGTATTTCTAAATTTCCGACTTGATCAACTTAGGATCACAACCAGTTTGTGAAGTCCACAGCGAGTTCAATACCGATTCGACAGAGTATAAAAAAAAATCCAAATTAGATCCGATTCCACTTACGAGTTAAACCTTACGTATCTCTACTGCAAGCTAAACTGGCTGAAGTCCCCAGATCCGCCTACGTATTGGTCGCCAGGACGCCCGCTTACAAGGTGTTCATCATCCTCCTGATGTGTTCACCTTCAAGTGATTGCTCACTTATGTTGTCTTTGCGATCGAATCAGAAGCAAATTAGAAGGAAACACATGGGGATGTATTGTTACGCATTTATTGATTTTAATAATGCAAACAGATGAAATACATTATGACATGTAGGTTTCTGTAGAAAGGAATACACTGGATAATGTACGTGTGCGTTAGCAAGGTGTGTGTGTGTGTGTGTGTGTGTGTGTGTGTGTGTGTGTGTGTGTGTGTGTGTGTGTGTGTGTGTATGTGACATAATGTGTGTGTGTGTGTGTGTGTGTGTGAGTTTTGCTTGCACTATTTCAAGATTACAAATTGATCTGCAGTGATAGAGTACACATAAGGTAAACTTAAATATTCTTCTGTTGCTGCAGATGAATGTTATTCCATGTTCCGATGTCAATATATAAAAATACAATTATAAATCATCGTTTATCCCAACGGTATTGTGAATTACCTAACGAACTTAATTACCTATATTCAAGAGTACAATTCACGATGTGTTTATGTGTGTAAGTTTATCTGTATGTATGTAGGCCTTATATAATCATAGAGGAGAGGAAGTGAAATAAGCTGTACAGCTTGTTTACCAATCCTCATTCTTTGCTGAATAAAAATGTGTGTTAAATCATAATTATAGAGTGGGATGAATGACCACTCTGAACAGACACACATGCTAGAGTATGGCGTTTCACAAACCAGTCAGGTTACACTCGACTTCAGGATCAATGTTTAATTTTAACGATCAATCTAACTTAATCCAATCCCAGTCTTGACCACCCAGCTATGTATGACGGTGTCGGTGTGGGCGTTACTTCAACGTGGTTGAGAGCTGTACATACTCATACCTGTTAGTATATACTTAGACGTGAGCATTCAAGAACAACCATCGGTATCCTGCTACTATACAACAACTAAAAACACAAGTAAATAATATAATACAATCTGACTGCAGACAGGTTCCAGTCAGCAAGAATCCACGTGATGCTCGTGCTGCACCAACAGTGTGGATTCAGTAATAGGAACCTAATCATATAAGGCTGCCAGTTCACGGTCAACGCTTCACTGAAAGTGTTCCTATGTTTATGTCGAGGTGATGTCGCCAAGGCTGCCAGTTCACGGCCAATGATTCATTGACGGTGTACCTTTCTCTATGTCTATGTGATGTTGTCCTTTATGTTGTTGCTGATGGGCGTCTGAAAACCAGAGTATCTTTTCTCGAAGCTCTCATATCTACTACGAGACTATAGGACTCTCGTAGCTATCTCTAATACATTGGGACCGTGCACTTACCAGAGCGCTATATGGTAGCATAGTGGATATGAGAGCTTCGAGAAACAGTACCCAGAAGCAGGTATAAGCTTGCTCTCAAAATATCAAAATATGCATCTGAAGAAGTAAATGTCATACGTGCAATCACGATGTTAAGTTTATCTTGCTGTCGACAGAAGAAGAAGCACAATAACAGTTTAGTAAAATAAAATAGCAAGGTGAATAATCATTTGCTGTTTCTACTGTAGAATAATAGTTAAAATATATTTAATAGAAACATGCTGAATATCACGATTCCTCTGATTCGTATTGGAAGAGAGTTCTTTTCTAATACATCATGTACATGTATTGACCTGGGCACCCCTGTCTGAAGCAGCGTAACTCTATGGTAACCTCAACTCCACCCCATAGCCATAGACTACACTATTGTTACGGGTGAAGATAAGGCGACCTCAGAGTTACGGTGTGTTGTACAGGAGGCTCCTCACTGATACATATTAATGGAGTTGCCAGCTGATATTTATTAGGTAGTTCTATCGAAATGAACTCAAAACCGGCTAACAATCTGAGGAACTCTCGTTTGCAGTGAACAAGCTACACAAACTACATAATTATAGAAACATTCCATTCAGATACAACCTGTGGTTATTGCTACAGATGTATGTTATTATACTTTTCACTATTATCATATAATCATGAGCATCGGAATATTTGAACTCTGAACACCAGTTGTCAGAGTGTAGAAAAATATATCTTGTTATGTATGTAATAGTTCCACAAACTCGCAACCCGTAATAACACCAAATGCAAGTACATTAGACCAATAGTATGTCAACCCGCAATAAGAATACGTGTATCTCGGTATCTGGGTTTAAAATACAATACGCATTATTTCAACCTCTGGTGTTGACCTGCAATACTGCCAATACTAGCACTATCTCGACATCTGGAGTTAACCAGCCAATATCACTATCCTGACATTTGCATTCACGTTTGGTTACTACATTTAACACACAATAAGCTTTAGTAGGACATAGCACTATTCTTAAACCTGGAAGTAACCTGTAATAACATTGTTTCGATGATTGGAGGTATTTCGAAATAGCATTATCTCAGCATCGACATAACATGCAACAAAACATAACTCGACATATGAAGTTATCCCGCAATACCTCTATCTCGCAATCTGGATAGAGGTAATGTATGTGTTGTTACGTATCTTCACTATTTAGAAGACTGTAACGACATTTGAGTTGCCATATTGATACTTGGATTACGATTCAGTAGTTAACCCGCACTAGTCCGAGTTCAGCATACTGTTGTCACCAGATGAGTCGTTGTCACAAGTCTGTCGACGTAGAGTCATCATAGTTCACGTAAACACACCGTAAAGTCTCATTTTTACCAACACTACATAGGCATTCATATGTTTGGTCAACACGATTCGTTCCAAAAGCTTCATCTGGCAGTACAGAATGCAATTGGTATTAGGTGGATGAGAGTAGCACTATCCGACTCTTCCTGATGGAGTTCCTAACAATCGCCCCACTCGAGGCACAGACAGCAACAGTACACCACATCCGGGGCGTCAACCCGACAGCGCGTACAGTTCTGGGCGTCCACGTACGCCTGCCAGCAGCCCTGACACCGCTGAAGGTACACTACTAGTATAGCATTTCTCATACGGTTCAGGAATGCCTGACTGTTGAGCGACACTTGCCGTCTTGCCACATCAACGTCTTTAGTCACCGACCATACATCTCAGACAGCATACAGTTCCTCATCCGTCCAAATCTGACCCAGCTGACCGTCATCTGCCGCCCCGAGGACTCCACCTCACGGCTAGTCACAGGTCTGTGTTAGCGGACGGCACCAGACTCGTCAGCCGACCAAACCTGGAGCTGTTGCTGAACGTAGATTGTCTCCTAGGAGAAGCTTTCTGCACCCGACGTTTAATATAACACACCGCCATGTTGAAGCGATTGCGGAAGTTCTGACTGAAGATGCTGTAGAGGATCGGGTTGGCTGCCGAGTTGACGTAGCCAATGATCATGACGAACACCTGGAAGGTCCAGCTCTCCTCGAAGTAGGAGGTGTTGAACGTGTGGTAGATGAGCAGCACCTGGTTGGGCGAGTAACTGATGAAGTAAACAATCACACTCATGATCAGCATCTTCACCACGCCCTTCCTCGCCTGCAGGGCTTCCGACGACCTCTCCTTGGCGGTTCCGTTCTCGTCCAGGAACATCAGACGACGGTGTAGCTTCTCCGAGCCGAGGAAAAGGTGCTTGGACACTACTGCGTACAACGTGCACTGTATGGCTAGCGGCAAGGCGTAAAACAAGGCGAGTTCGCTGTACCGGAACAGCAGACTGTAGAAGCGCCGGTGTGTCGGGAAATGGAGGATGCAGTACTTGAAGTCGCTGCTAGGGTTCTCTCTCGTCACCGTATTGTAGAGGAGCGTCGGAGAACCGCACAAGATGGCGGAGGGCCAGATGAAGCTCACGACACAGGCAATGCGGCGTCTGCTGCACAGAATGTGAGCCTTGATGGGGTAGATGATGCCAATGAACCTGAAACAAACAACAGTGTTATAGGACGTGCATAGATACATTACATACTTACAGAACGGTGCTACTTATAGTTAGCAATCATTGTAAATCTAACAAACGAGCATTGCTATATGTATTTTAGTAGATTGCGTATACGTGCACTCATGATGTAATGTGTACAATTCAGAACATTTGCCAGATTGCCAAGCGCTGTGCACTTTATGATGATGAATAAGGGGCAGATGTAGTCTACACTGGTTTATTAACTGAGCTAATAGAGGATAGACACCACTTGTGCGCCGTATACAAATGTTATTTTTTCCTACTGACGGCAGAACACATCAAATGAACACAATCCTTCGCCAAATAGTCGTACCGTGTAAAGCAGGTCCTAATGTGTAGCCACTATAATTGAATGTATATTTATATATCTCTTGTACAACCGTTGGTGGTTTTATGAGAATAAAACTGTCTGTCTGTCTGTCAAGTAGATGGTAACATTGTGTCGCCAAAGTACATGGTAACACGGTGTCGCCAAGCACATGGTCCCGTGCATTGTACGGCTGACCGCCCAAGTTAAAAGTGAATCATGTTCGAGCTCGGCTGGTTCGTGGATGGGTAACTGAGAACCTGATCGTATCTAGGATTCGTTCCTGCCGCACACTGAATGACAGGCTGACAATCGTGTGGTTTAGTGGCTTAGTTCGAAAATGCCTCTGTTCACCCAGCAGAGAATGGGTACCCGGAAGGATGAGATGACAACCTTATAGCGCCTTGAATGGCAGCTTGGGTTGTATATTCCCCAAGGAGTCGAGAAGGAAATTGAGTGCACAGATCCGTTTCCGGGGTAATAATGAGCATGTTTTCGCAATATGAATGTTCACATTATTATTATTAAGTACATGGTGTCGACAAAGTACAATTTAACATGACGTCGCCAAAGTACGTGGTAACATTGTGCCGCAAAAGTACATGGTAACGTTGTGCCGCAAAAGTACATGGTAACATGGTGTCGCCACTGTGAAGTACATGGTAACATGATCTACTCTACATTTTATAGAAAAACAGGTGAAACCAAACTGATTGCATGGCGTTTTAGCAATGTCTCTTTTCGTTTTCACAGTTCCAATTTAAATCACATGCGGTATTGCAATCGTGTAGTATAGGTGATCAGGGAAACATGAAGACGACGAGACGGCAACCAGTTAATCGAATCCACATGTAATCTGTAATTACATTGACATCGCTATTGCTCTGAGTAACTTATGCCTACATTTAATTAATGTTCGAGATCTGTCACTGATTCTGTTGTGTTACGCTCTCAGACAGATAGACACGCAGATGTTGTATTCTCACGGAGACCATACACACAACCATTCATACTATTGCGTAGCACTGTGAGTGTGGGACAACATGTTAACAAGAGGAACATAAGTAGACCTTAGGTAAATTGGGTGGATATTTCAACAGCACTAACAGTAACTGTTTATCTTATTTCGTATCTGGTATATCGTCTCTGTTGGCATGTTGCCTACCAACTACATGTTACGGAGTTTGCCTTGGGGGATTCACGTCCGTATATCGAGCAATTCCATACCAGTTGTCAGAGGAATGTCTCCGCCGTGGCTGTAGGACAGACAGTCTGCAGTGCTATGTCTGTAGGTATGTACAGCTCATGGAATTACCAGCCACAACTAACAGTGGGGACTACCGGATGTCTGCAATAACCTGTCAGTATCTGGAAGACCACAATGTTATGTCTGTGTTATTGCGCCGCCTTGTAATGTAATGGATAAATCAATCGTGTGTATTTAACATACATGTCTTTGAGCAATTGCCTTGGGACAATAAACATGTCGACATGTTAGGTTAATCTCCTGGAACCCAGTCTGCACCATACAAGCGATGTAGGGCTCTGATTGGTCGTGTTTCCGCACCACCTTCTTCAAACAGCTATAGTACAACCTTCTACAGAAATACGTACTTTTGTTATATTTATGAGAGTTAGATGCTGTAATACTGATAGTTTCGTTCATTCCACACGAACACCCATTATAACTAGTACTTTAACCGTCAGAGTATCGTAACAACAAAGTACAGGCAAGAAACACTACTATAAGAACATTACATCTATGGCTAAATAAATCTTGTCTACACACGTCATTCTAATTAACTTATGTATCTGTCCAGCGTGTAAATGGATTCTGAAACGGCGAGTATGCCACGTTAAGATGTGTGTTCCTCTACTCAATAGTTGTCAACATTTGTATTATAACACAGGAAGAAGATAAAAACGTATCCTCTGATCCCACGGGGAACATGAGATTATAGCACGGTCGGGATGAAGAATAGCTAGCATGGCTACCAGGAGATGAAGCAGATCACTGCACAGGAAGATTGCACTAGGGTCACGTGGTCTCTTTGGGGAGAAAACAGACATATAGAAAAACATGCCATCCTGTTTTGTTAAGAAATGGAAATAAATGTGTTCAAGATTTTCTGGTATTTATTTACAAGACTCCTCTGCACTTTAACGTCAACTTTTACAGATATAGAGAAAGTTCACGGGAATATTATTAGGTTAAGTTTCTGTAAGCGTCCTACAATTTCTGCAAATAAGTTTATAACATAGAAATATTTTTTAAAATACATGTTTTGCATTGAAATCATACCATATTACTAGATTAAGTTTCTGTAAGACTCGCTGCCCGGTAAGTGTCCTACAATTTCTGAAAATAATTTTATAACATAAAAATACTTTTAAAAAAACATGTTTTGCATTGAAATCGTACCAAATTTGATATAGGGACATTTATCTGTATATTTTTTACTTATTAATGAAGATATATGTTTTCCAGTACAGCTTTAAGCATTTACAGGAAGTCGTTCTTTCTCCTACTGCCTGTCCTTCATGGTTCTTCACAAACGGCATGTAGTAGCCTATAGCACTGTATATAGCTGCAGTGAGAAATAGATTGACATATACATGTATAAATACAGGAAAATATGCAATTTCAACTCTAGGATTATGGAATGGTATATTTTTGATGTTATTGAGTTTCTTGACTTTATTACGTAATATCCATATCTGCCCTGTCTGTAATGCGGACTAATATCTGCCCTATCACTACTTCCGGACTTTAACCCCTGGCGTATAACTCAAGCACACCGCCGTCAGTCACTTCTCATACCCCGCTCCTTTCAATATAGGGATCGTCCCTGGAGGACGCCACCTGACCAGATCAATATACGCGCTTAACGGGCACAATAATTAACTAGCAAAGAATATGGTCATGCTTTTGGTATTCTGGGATAAGAGTCTGCATTTCCGGATACGAGTCGGAGAAAACTGGCTGAAGATCTGGACGGACTTGGCTGTAGTATGAATGTAATTGAGCAACATCCGGGTTCTGTCAGTTGTTGCCACTTGTTGGTTGCTCCTCATTACGGAGAGATTCAGTAGGCTTATTCCAGTCTCGAGTGTCTACACTGTCTACACGCTCTAATACCAGTAGTTAGCCACGACGACTACAGGCAACTAGCGCTGGACGTAGGTACGGTCAACGTGGTTAATCCGCGTACATGAATGCAAACAGATTTTAGTAATGCTTCATCTTGTATACATCATAATTATGTAGTACAATTATTAATCACATATGCTTTGTTGTTAAAAGAGTACATACATGAAAGACATTTCGTGTGGAATTCTGTGAGGAATTCTGTGAGACTTTAAAAATGGTTTATTGCTATAAATTAATATTTCCATAATTGTATTGCTATATTTCACAAGTATAAGGACCTATTGCACAAAGTAATAATCAAATAAAGACATCGTATCTAATTGTATATAATTGCACATACATTTCTTGTTATAACGTACCATCATCCATGTTGCAATATAGACGATAAATTGATTTTATTTCAACATATTTTATTTTCACAAATTCAATGGGATCAGACAAAAGCGAAACGCTTATCTGTCCTTTCCTTATTTACAGCTTATAATAACAAAAATATAGCAAACATATAGTGAAATATAAATGTAACTGTTAATTCAAACGATACTATGATAATACTAGGAAGTTTAAATACCAAACCAAGTGTCATTAGTCAAAGTACACCGGCATGATATAATACATGTATAAAGGCATGCCTTCAAACTAACGACATACTATAAAATGTTAAATCACATTTCTCCTTAATATCTATGTGCCCTCGTCCCAACACCTGTCTCAGAAAATAGTAATTATACACTCAAAATTCGCGCTAAGCTACAAAATATCAATTGTCGTACGCTTTCTTATGCCAAATCATTCCTACCAGATACTACTAAAAATTGGTGGAAGGTGAATTTAAATCTATCATAAAGGAAAAGTCTCAAAATTAAATTGTTTTGGATCTAAATTTGGGTACTAGAACTAGATTATCAAAATTCGCCTCAGACTTGGCTGTAGCGATTTAAATGCTGACAAATTTAATAGATTTATAACTACTGTTCCATCTTGCTCTTGTGGTCATTAGTTTGAAGATGTTTTACATTACTTTCTAACGTGCTCTGAATATACTGAAATAAAAACTTTATTCAAATATATTTGACCTAAAATCAATGTTGTATGGTGTCTCGGTAGTTTCGGCATCAGTCAACAGAGAAATACTGCAGTCTGTTCACTCCTTTCGTATAGTAGCATATCACGTAGATTTACCCATCTGAATTGATTTTTAAAATAATTCAAATTCTTCAAATTATTTTGCTTCCCATCCATGGACTTTTGAAGATCTATTTAAAATGAAGTTTGTTACAAATTGCAAACGTGTACTCACGATGTCTCACTCATCACCTCGGCACCAATATTGCATTTATGTATTTATGTATTTGTATGAATAATGTATGTCTATGTTGTAATGTACGGACGGAGATGCATTAAAATAAGCAGTTTGCTTGTTTGCCAACACTTTCAGTTATTATTTTAAATAAATATGTTTAAACCATAATAGATTAATCACATGGACTCACGTAATGGAATCGTTCGAAGATAATTTAAAGGCTTGCGACCATATTAGAGTTACTTCAACACCGATATTTATCTAATTATGAAATAACAAACAAAGAACAAAAAATAACAAAATATGGAATTGTTGCTTTAGTAGTGTCTAACGTAATGATACTGTAAGCATACACAGTTATTTAATGTACCACTACTTAAGTTTACGAGTGCTTCTGAAAACCGGTCCCGATGGACATCGATCGGTGAGTTCAGAGCTGCCTGTAGCATCCCAATGACTGTAGCGGTCAAGATGTACACTCGGGGTCAGTGAAAGATTGGCCGATTTATCTTTTGATGTCGAAAATGAGCAGTATAGAAGTCAACGTCCCAGCACTGCATGGTGTCGTTCTAATCTCGCTTTATAAAAGTAAACGCCAGCAATTTAGTAATAATAGGTATTGAAATCAGTAATATTGACAAACACATTTTTGCTTGGTTTGTTTGCGTTGTTTGGAGGAATGACGATTGGACAGAGATCGATATGATTTGTAAAATCATCCGCCTAACGTAACTGGTACTAGTATTCACGAGGATTATAGTACATAGTGGGGAGGCCAAAAACAAAAGTAGATTATGCGTAAACCTGTATACTATTAACAGTATGAGGATAAGATAGACGGTTAATAAAGTACATTTGTATATCGTGTCGCGGATTGGGAATAATGTCTGTTTCAGTTTTCTGTTAAGAAATTCCGCTATGCACATGTGTATTGGTGTGTTGGACCATGTAATGCAATAGTTCACCTATAATGTAATACTACACCGAAAACGTAATAAAAATAACCGATAATGTAATAAAATGCCTCACCGATAATATATAACACAACTTTGACCGATAATTTAATGTAATACGCACATGTCACTGATAAGGTAACAACACAACAACCGATAATGTAATAACCACATAAGCATGTGCTTGTCCGTTAAATTCCAATATATCCCTCCAGTGTGTGTACTTCAACTATAACACGTGTCTGTTGTTTTCTCATAATACAGTGTGCTATTACATTTGCACAATGCACATGCATGTGTTATTAACAGTTGTCCGTGTGTTATTAACATTTGTTCATGTATTATTAACATTTGTCCGTGTGTTATTAACATTTGGCCCCATTTTTTCCAAACATCATTTCAAAATATTCATAGGCTGTAAAGACAAATTCGATTGCAGGGATTCGAACTCCTGAATTCTCGCATTTCTATCGCTCTAATCGACTACGCCACTTTGCCAACGAAAGCCTACTCTAAAATTGTGTATACGTGCTTCAAAACGGTATGAATTTTACGAGCGATTCATTCAATTGGTCGTAAAACCTCTGCACATACTAATTATATAAATATATTATAATTTGTGTACACTGATTATTTGTGTATTTTTGTCATGATATATGACAGTTAAGATACAGCCCTCGGTCGTTACCGGCACGGTAATGAACTCTGTTTCAGGAATTACCCTTCGGGCTAATTCCTTCAACGTCGGGCATTAGATACCGGTAACGCCCTCAGGCCGTGTGTTAACCATTACTTAATAAATAATCGTATCGCGTATTCTTGTTGCTTGTGGGAGGGTAACCTAAAGCATATCAGGAATGCAACTAACAGCTGTCTTACGAAATAACCTATATGCATTTCGTTTAGAATATTCCACTGAAGTTGAAACCTGCAACATCCGTAGGGCTGAATATTGCAGTAAATCTGCAAGCAACGACTGGTACTGACAGCCCAATGATGATACATGTAACTATATTGCAACTATACATGCGCAGACAGTACATAATATCAATATCACGTCAGAAAAGTAACTTTCGCGAACATTGATGCCGGTGTAGCAGATCTCAAACACTCTACCTCTAAACCGGTAGTCTGGTAGTAATAGGGTGTAACCAGGAATTTGGTAAGAAGCGCGATTTTATGCTCTACAAGATGTGAACACTCCATTTTGATCCTCGTTGGGGAAAATCGTTTACAAGACGACTAATCCAACATGGTAATTAGGTTTATGTCCGAGCTATGACTAAACACACCACATATATTATATTATTATTACCCACCTTTACTATATGTTTTATAAATTTGACAAAGGAAATATTGATAGTATCCACGTTATTAGGCTACCCTGTATTCAGGGCACAAGGATCTGGACTCTACTTCATCAGGATCCTCCGCGACTCACGACAAGATCAAGGATATCCAGACTGGGTCGGTCTCTTCTGAGAACAACATATCGCCGGCATGACCGGATGTTTCCTCAGACCCTCAGTTGTTCATATATTATCCTCCTGACGGAATATATCAAATTTCTTCCCATACTAATGATATTTCCTGATCAAACAGGCAACGTTGTTAACTATTCTATACACACCAACGTAATTGTAATACACATAATGTATATTTATCCGTATAACTATTGATATCCCAACCCTTGTAAAGTGCATACGGATATATGTTGATGTCATGTACCTGTGCAATGAGCAAACAAAAATAACTTTTGGAGAAAAAAAACATCCTCCTGACGATCCACATGAATTTACGGTGACGGAATGTGTACGAACAGTTTTAATATACATGTATACCCATTCGACACAATTTGTTTGCATAGCATACACCATACAGAAAAGTAACTAGAAAGCAATATTCAGCAGAAATATTAGTAGTTCTAGTGTAATTGGTAGAAGAATCACAATTTCGAAAAGTTTATTATCTTGTAAAATGACTCCAAAGAATGGAAATGTACTGTTTTTCGAAAATGTATCTGTTATGAATTGTTCTACATAATTATACGTTGGTACAAGAGCATATGTTATTATACATGTTACAATGTTTCCAACACAATATACTACTAATAATACATTTCGGAACTCGGCTTGAGGAATCAGATCATACAGATGTCATGCTTCTTCCAAAGCATCTGCAAGTTATTATTAGTTACCAGCGTGATTTCCGGGGTGTACGGGTTTTTACAAGCTGAAATTTCTCGTAGGCCCCGAGACCGTAATAGTTATACACTATAAACACACCGGATTTGTGGATATTCATGCCGAAATGTCTTTATAACGTGTGGTTTGCAATGACGTCACAATCATTATGAGGTCATAACTGTTATGTGTAGGCAAACCGGGGTGTAAGACTTTTCACAGGCCTTCTCTCAACGGTTTCCTCTCAACCAATCAACTCGCTGGAATCGACACATATTTTGGATAAAGTGTTTTATCTACGTACGATCTAACTATAGTACCAGACTGGTGTTTTATTCACCTATGTATCCAGCATGGTCGCTACAGCTTATGTAAATGTCCAACTATGCGAGAAGTGTTTTAAGTTAACTTTTATTTATATGGCCAGCTAATTAGCGCTAATGTTTTGTTGGTACCATTTATTCAACTATGCGAGCAGGCTATATCGTGTGTTATACAACTAATTATGAGACCTGTCCAGTATTTATCCAACTGGCACTATGCATGTTATACGGCCTTTTTATTTCTGTAGGCCTATCAGACATATTTATTTTATGTTTTTCTTTTTACAATTATTTATTTGAAAAACACATTTCAAAATAAGCAATAGCACTCGTGTTACACATGCGATGGTAAAAACCTATTTCTGTCTGAATATTAGTTCATATAATATGGTATAAAAAGTGTGTATAAATAGGCCCTATGTGTAGGCTATCTCCCGTTATCAGTATCGGTCCATTAAAATTATTTAAGGTTTTATGGCATTTTATTTGTTTTACAATTTTATGACGCAGATAAGCTCGTTTATTTGTTTGATATTCCTGGAAGTCCGGAGTGCAGGTTATCGATTTCACACATGTGATATACATCTGCTGAGGACAATTAGTAGCGGCAGGCCGACGCGGGGATTAGCGGTAGTGTAAAAGCAATCCTAGAACAAATGTAGAAACGAGAGACGATAATATTCCTGTAAATGACCAGGGGCGACAACTCCGTGTGTCTTGGGTGATCCAAGCGACCGTAGGTTCGCGGTGAAGATCCTGTACTGGTTGCAGTCCTGCCAAGTTCTTGACCTTATTTGGAGCTGAAATTTGAGGATGGAGGATACATATGCATTAAATATTATGTTTTTATTGGGCCACGAAACGTATATTCGTACCCGTCGAGGAGAGCTGGTATTTGTTTTCAGCGCGGGAGACGGGCTTTGAAAGATTTTTATCAAAACGAGTATAAGATGGAGTCTTGTTTTAACACATCTCTGAAAACATTCATCGCCCTACGGTAGTAAATATTTTGTAAAACCCTGCTATAATATTTCCGTCAGTTTACTCTGGGTCTATTCCCACGGAATACAAACAAATGCTGAGTGAATTCCTCGTTACCATGGAAACATACGTAGTGTTTACCTTTGATTTAGAAACCACAGTTTTGTAATATTTTATGCGGGCTGTGTTTTTATGTCAGTTATTGTTAGCGGGGCTGGCGTGTTGTGAATTTAACAGATATATGAATCACGTGACTATGTCGTCTCTCAAAGATACCCCGGATACTTCAATCAGAAAATGTAATTAAATATTGGCAATCAATTGCAGGAAGGTTTTTAATGAATACTTCCAAATATGGATAAAAGATATGACGTCAATGCTTTATGTCAATTATCCGACTTTCATATTCATATGCAAATGAGGGGTCACAGGCAGGACGCGGTCCCGATAAATCTGAAAATGAGAAGAAATCGGATTGGCAGTAATTTAGTGTTGTTCCATGCTGCCGGTCGATTTTTCAGAACTCTAAGCACGATGCCGGACACACTGTAATATAATGGTGGACAGCGCACGGCTCCCTTGACCAATAAATTTATATTCACGCGTCGCTTAACATGATCAGTGGGTATTTTCCCCGAGTCCAAATTGCAGCGCGACATGTCAGGGCAATATCTCAAATACGATATCAAGACTGAACTAGTCCGAGCTATCAGTCGCTGTAACGTACGTTACGGAATATATTTGCTGGATTTTATTGAACTGTGTTTGCAATGCAGTTATATCTTATGTATTAAATACGTTTTAGAAACATGTCCTCTTATTAAAAATTAGTTTCGGCTTTTACAGAAATGGCGTTCAAGACGTGTTCTGAACGTTAACACTTTGGTTTACGATGTGTATGCTGTCGTAACGTACGTTACGGATTACGCCATATGTTTGTTGTATTTATTAATTCTATTTTCAATGCAGTGCATCTTATATCTTTAAAATTCGTTTTTAAAACATTTCCCTGTAACTAAAATCACTCTAATTTGAGGGGTTTAGTGTAAATATGCACGCTGATGTTATTTTTCGTTCTCGTTTACGGAATGAAAGTGCAGTCACAGACACAGACATTGACGTAGATGTCCGAGTGTTATACTATAGTATACATTAGTACGTCTATTACGTGAAATGTTGTTTTTATGGAGAGCCATATACTAGAGTATTAATGTTAATAGGAAATGTCCTCGAATTTAGAAACGTAAATACAGACACGAGCGATGTCACTGAACGGATTAATGGAAAAAGTCTACTAAATTGTAAAAGCAAGACGGGTAATTTAACATAGTAAATTTGTAGACACTCATTTTGTGAGAGAGAAATAACCAGGGATAAGAATAGATTTTTTTTGTGTAGCTTGCGGGGAAAAGACATATTCCGCAGTGAATGCTAAAGTCTGTGTGGGTTATCTATTCATACAAACAAATTTAAGGGAAGGGGGGGAGAAGATGGTAGAAAGAATTGGTGCTATCTTTATATACGCTATGTAGTCTAAAACCCTTCCGACTAAATGGAGACACTCACATAAATGGCTTTGCGAGAAATAGTTTAACAGTCATCATAATAACTTAATCTAAAATAAGAGATGAAAGTAGTTTTCAACCAGGGAGGAAAACCACTCAAGAAAAAAACTACCTACATGTTTGCAACACTCATAAATCTCTTGTAGACAGACAGGGGTCGTGGGCAACTACTGTTGACCCCAATTTAAGTATTCTGCTTCAAAAACGAACATCAAACACGTACAGTTTTCAATTGAAATATCACTCTTGTCGTCACACCAGGTGCACTTTCCATGACACGCCCTTTACTAAGTCACGTGACCATCAAATGACCATCTCTTGAAGTCCAACTTAGTCTTTATACTTTTTAAATATCCACTTTTCTCAGGTCCGCGTATATATCTCAGCTGGCAAACCCTTTTAGGGGGGACTGTGTCAAAGCAAACAAAATATGAAAGAATAAGTCATAACTGTATTTATTCGATGACAACCCAGGTTATACTAGCCTAGGCTACTCTTGTTAATGGTTTAATGTATGTGGTCTACGCATTATGCCATGCTGTATTCATTAGTAGATAGACTACGTTATACTTATGTAACAGTTCCACCAAATGTAGATCTGATGATGAATAAATATAAACAAAGTCATATATCTACGTCAAGAAACATTAGTTTCACATTACAGAAAGCAGTCATGGTTTGTCATTGTTTAAGTGAGAACATATGTTGGAACACGCATATCAGATAACGAATTTTCATCATTTTCTTTATATTATTTTATTACAATCGTTTTTATTCGGGACACACACGAACAATATTAACTTTAAGCAATGCACGTGCATGTCGTAAATTTTATTTCCAAAACTCCGCACTCAAAGCTGAAATATATCACTTCGCGCGGCACTATAACCATCACCCCTCCCCTGACAATAGACCAGCCGGAAGCGTGCCGATGAGTGGTAACATCAATATGGCGGTCACCCTTTATTCTGTATCAGTCTAACAGTAAACGCCGGGCAGGATAGGGGTGCAAGAGAATCTTTTATTTGAGACGGTCCCTATCCCATGAAGCGCCTCACTCGACCCCGCGACCGCATAACTGAGCGAAGGAAAGTTCAGCAGTTCGTCCCCCCGTTTTCTGCCCATCTGGCTGGCCACTAGTGTTTTAATAATGCACGCGGTTCTAGATATTCACGGACCTTTTCAGGTCAAACTTTAATTACGCGCCTCAGCTTTTTTCTTCTCTTCGCTTTCTCCATTCAACGCTGGTCAGTTTTAATTAGATTTTTCTTCTTTGAAAGACGTAGGCATTCGCATTCATGAGTCGACGTTTGCTGGTCAAATGGTATGATATTTAATAGAAATACAAGTGATATGGCTACGGTACCGCAAAATGGTCACCTGAACTAGCTAGAAGAAAAAAAATAAAGAAAAAAAAAAGAGTTAAATTTAGTAATGTCCATAGACTACTAAATGCACGTTCACTGACAATGTCCAGCGTTGTAGAATCAATATCTTCCTTCACATGGGGATACACATAGCAATTCTGAAGTGGAACGGATAAGAAGGCATTCATCTCACCGGCAGGTTTAATTCAACATTGGTACATCGCGTGTAGTCTGTATAAATCCATGAATATTGAATTCAGTATACATTTTTCTTTTGATGTTTTCAAAATGGAGACATAATAATATGATCTATGGTCCTTCCTCGTGATCAAACACTCGGATATCTGCCCATATAAGCCTTTATACATGTAGTATATATGGGAGTATAGTATATTTTGTTATATGTCTAGAGCACATACGTATAATTATTATATTCCATCGAGTTTATACGAAACATAAATTTAAAGGCGAGAGAGGAGGAGGAGAGAGAGAGAATGGGAGAAAGAATGATACAGAGAGATAATGAGAGAGAATGAATGAGAGATAGATAGAGAGAGAGCGAGAGAGAGAGAGAGAGAGAGAGAGAGAGAGGGAGAGAATGAGAGTAAAAAGGGGAAGAAAGGGGAAATGGCAGGTATAGTGTATTTTATGTTGTAAATGTTGGCAGATAATAATTATGTAGTGTATGTATTATGCGTACTGTAATAATGGTTCTTCAAATACTAGTATAACCGGTCATTATAATGACCAACAACATTACATGCTGAAACAGTACTGTCAGTATGCCTACCATAGGTGCCGGTTAAAAATAGAAAATGTTCGAAGACGTGGGAAATCCCCATGTCCTAAAAATAGTCCAACAAATGGCCACGCGCGCTCCGCGGTATATCGAGGCAGCGGAGTGATCCGTCAATGAGATCTCAAATGACAACTCTCGTGTCATTAGCGGTTACGTTCGAGCAAGTGCACTATTACAGCTATTGAATAAACGTTACCCTCTTATTAGTCGAGTGAAGATCGCATTGCAGAGAGGCCGCGGTGCGTTCAACCTACAGCGGGGATGGTGGGGCCTCAATAGCTCGGGCGAACACGCGAAAACACTCGTTCCTGCATTTGATAACTTCCGAACATCGTCTCAACTGAAATTAATACTTTATTAATAGCTATACCAATGGCATGTAGATGTAGGCCTATACAGTAGATCACATTATTCAAGTATTATTATTATTTTATTATTATTATTATTATTATTATTATTATTGTTATTATTATTATTTATGATTGTTTTTTTTTTTTTTTTTTTTAAACTTTTGAAACAAATTAAATAT